>APFE030895258.1:0-94460 GCA_000404065.3 Pinus taeda
TGTATAAGCCTGAAAACCAATCTTGGATTGGCGGTCTTATGCAGAAAATATAAGGTGAAAATCAAGGTCACCTGACACTTTATATTTTCCAAATAAAAAAAAGTTCTCTTTCTCTTTCCATCTCATCCGCCATTTCATCCATCTTATCATCTCCATTCCACTTCATTTTTCTTCCAGTTCATTTATTCCATCTCATTTCCACTAATAAAGTCCCTCTCAGGACTATTCCATTCAGATAAGTTTGTTCTAATCATCTTTGTGCAGGCAGAAAAGTATTGTTGCAGATTTCGCAGCTCATACCGAGTTTCCGCAGCCAATACACTCTGTCCCTGCAAACAAAGCAATTCTGTGTCCAAGAAAAAAAAAAAATTCAGAGGTATCATCATCAAAAGAGCAGTAAGGATACATAGCACCTACAAGGCCAGGAAGCAATCAAAAGTTAGCCACCATAATCAACAAGGGAATCAGATGCAAATATATAAAGGTATGTTCCAAAATTTCTAATCAACAGTCATTTTTGCATAGTTTTCAAATCGTGGTAGGAGTCACTTAATGTAACGATTGACAAGATTATCCCACTCCTCGTCCATGATCACGCCTAATCCACCTCATCACCCTCCTAATGGTTTCCTAATCCCTATTGATTTGAACTTAATATGAGCTGCTCTTCCATTAATTATTCGTACCTCAGTGACGTATACCGGTGTACCACGGCTCTACATACGATCATTTCCGCAGCCAAGTGTATGCAGCTACTCAAAGCTTATAGATTTGACCGTTGCACTTGCATGCATAAAACTTGTAGCCGTATTAATCTCTACCCTCATACCACTGGTTCCATTCCCATTTTCATACACCACTCTCGTTTCATTGTAAAATTCCTCTCTGTTTTTCCTCACCTCGCTGTTCAAAACCCCGATCACAAGTTCTGCATCTCACTGTTTATCACATTACGGTTACTCTATACAACCGTAATTCCTCTATATTCCCGTAGAACATTCTCCTCAAGCGTCCATATCCCACTGTCTGAGTTTTAAGTACAGCTGAGAAACGAGAATGGGGAAATTATTAAGAGCAGAACTGGAGGGTTTGAAGTTTTTAGAGGGTTACCCACAGGTAAAAGAAGCACTACAAAAAGTTGAATGGCTGAAGTTCATTCAGAAATTTAACGGGTACCATAAGGAGGTAACAAAGGCATTTGCCCGGTCATTTGATGGAAAAACCGTGGAGGTAGGTGACTTGCAGTTCACCATAACAGAGAGCACCCTGGCTACAGCGACCGATTTGCCTCAAAAAGGAGAATGCCGGTTCAAAAATAGAATAGTTGAAGATTAAGAGTGGAGAAAAATGCTCAAGAATCCAGGTATGGATACTTCCATTTTCACCAAGGGAATCCCTGTACGTGTCATTAAAGAGGAATGGACTTCATTACTGCTTCTTGTTCAGAAATTTTTAACATGTGAAGGCCGTTTCGGTGTCATGTATATATACCATACAAGAATCATGATGCATTTTATGGATGACCGAGCTATCAATTTACCTTGTTTCTTGTTAGCTAGTCTAAGGAAGATGTGTACCACTGTTCAGAAACACGTGGGAAACATTGAACCCCACTTGTATCACCATGGGCTTATTAAGATTTTAATTGAGGAGTAGTTAAAAACTAAAAATGATTCATGGGAGAAGTTTCTCATTAGGAACCATTTTCAAGAGGTAGTTGAAGCCTCTAGTAGCTCTCCTAGGATACCAAAAAGAAATAGGAGAGGAGGAAAAGAAATTACTGATCAAGAAACTGTTGAAGAAACTGCCCAAAAGACTGCTGAAGAAACTGCCAAAAAGACTGTTGTAGAAACTGCTCAAAAGACTGCTCAAGCAACTGCCCGAGAGGAAAGAAAAAAAGGAGCCAGCACTAAAAGACAAAAGGGGGATAAAGGGAAAGCCATTTTGCAAGAACCATTTCCTTCACCTGAGCCCTCAATTGAAGAAGAATCCCAAACACTAGCTGACAGATTAGTACAACTTCAAACCACTGCCCTCTCAAAGAGAAAACAAAAAGAGAAACATAGTGCCCAGCAAAAGTGCACTAATGTACAAGTAAGGAGAAGCAGTGGGTTGAAGGGAAAAGTGAGTGTGACCAAAGGGAAACAGTCCCATTTTGTTGATTTGGGCACACCTGAAAAGACTCCAATTCAGTTAGATGTTGAGCTAAGTCCTCCACGAGAGGAAAGTCCCTTCCAACAAGAAAGAGAAGGCAGTTTTCAAGAATTTTAGTTCAGACCAAGACAAACACCTGACATAGACCCTGACCAGTAGAAAGCATATGATTACTTGGAGACTTTAGAGCAGTCTGCTGCCGGCCCAAGCACTATAGTACCTCATGATGAACAGGTCAAATCTCTAAAACAAGAGGTATTTGAGCTGGGAGTCTTGAACCGGCACATTAAGCAGGAGAATGAAGCCTTGAAAGAACAAAGAAAAGTGGACAAAATGGTCCATGACAATACAATGCTTCACTTGGGTCTTTGGCAGAAAAAGAATAGAAAATTGAAGAAGAAATGCAAGAAATTGAGCAGGGCCTTGATTAACTTGACGTTTAGATGTTTGGTTAAGAAACCAAAAGTAAATTTGGCAGTGAGAAGAAAAAGGAGAAGGTTGGATGTCTTGGCAGAGGCATCTGAGCATATAAACTAAGAAATCATGACAAGTTTTGGTTGCATGAGGACATGCAACACCTTCACAGTGGGGGTATGTTGAGCCTCAAACCTGCACTCATTTACCCATCCTCCCAACAGCCTTTTCCTACTCATTTCCTTCTTTTGTCATCATTTCTTTCATCAACTTGTTCAATTCATTGCATTATAGGACTTTTTAACATGATTTGCTAATTGTGCTAATGATTGACTGTTGGTTTAGATTTTTGGTTCAAGTGCTGCAATTCCGCAGCTAATACAGGATTTCTGCAGCCGGTCTCTGATTCCGCAGCTGATCCCAGATTCCGCAGCCATTTTCTTGTTTGCTATGATCCAGGTGTCCTTCAGAGAAAATAGCCACATGGGCAAGTTCGTATGACCGTGTACATGGTTCGTGTGCTGTCAACTCAGCCAAACTGGCCGTCTACACCCCTGGTCAACGTGGAGGTAGCTCTGGTCAAACGACAAGGTTGCAAACGGTGGCACGGCTCTGCGTGTTCATTTGGAGCACGTAAGTCACAGCTGGCCTCTTATTTAGCCACGAAGAATGCAGGGGACAAGAATCCAACATCGGATTTATTAAACCATGATGACCGTTCCCTAGATCCGTGCACGGTGCTGCTGAACGTGTCTTTTTCCTAGCTGTTAGTTATCCTAGTTTGCGCACAGAACAGTTGATGTTCTTGCTATAAATAAAGCGTTTCTATACGCTGATTAGTTAGCTTTGGAAGTTAATCTTTTGCTGCTGTAAAACTTTGTTTAAAGACTCTTTTATCAAGCGTTTACGCTTTCCACTGTGTTTTATTATGAGTTGATTTAATTCCAAGAAGACAGTTTTGTTTCTATCTGCGTAGCTGATCTTTTAATTGGTTGAAGTGGATGGAGGGCCCCTGTCTGCTACAACCATTGTACAGTAGCCTTTGAATTTACTTTCCTGCATTTCTTTTTCTTTAATTGATCATGTATATTAATGTACAGTTTTGAATTATGCTGCTTTACATTCCTGTACTTTTCATGACTGATCAGTGTGTTTTTACAGCTTTGACTAGGAGCCCGGGACAGTGTGCTTTTACTTATTTTTAACACTAGTGGCATCTGAAGTTGTCTTATCTAAACTGCTGACTTTCGCTCTGATTTTTATTAGTTTCCTTGCTTAGTTAGTTCCTTACTTAATTTACTTTATCAATTCTTGTCAAGTTGCTAATCTCTTAATGGTTCTGTTTATCATAATTCACTAACTTTTATGGGACCAAAACATCATTTAATTGCAGCTTGGTTTGTTTAGTTTTAGACTCATATTGCTAATTCACTCCTAACTCTTTTCACACGATCAATTTAGCTAAAGGCAGAATGTTAAGGGAGAATTAAGTAGTGTGATTTGTCACTTAATTTTTGCATTGCTTTAGATTCAATAGAAAAGTTAGAGTAGTGTTCTTGCTTTCAGATTGAGTTAATATAGATGTCATTTTCATTCTTATCAGCAGTAGAGGTATTGGACTAGTGCCATTGGTCTTTTTGTTTGATTCTTTACTTTCATTCAAAGCTTTAATTCCATTTCAATTTATTATTCAAGTTTTCTCTTTTAAATCTAAGAAGCATTTTAGAAATCACCACATGCACACACATTCACTCACTTGTTTATAACTTCATCACATCACATTAGGAAGATAAGTCAGACATAAACTAAAAACGACAAAAAGAACTAGGAAAGGCTGCTTAAGTATATATTGTACACTTCACTTCATCAGCTTACGAGCCCCGGGTTGACAATTTATGATAGAAATTTAGACAACACTAAATTGACCAAACACCTACATAACAATAATATTGTTGGGGCACAATAATAAAAACACTGGGCTTCTATGGGGCATGATAATAAAAACATGGGGACTACATCGGAAAAAAAATACAATAAGGGGGTTGCACTAATAATAATAAGGGGCTACACTAGTAGTATAGGGACCTAACACAATATCCATCCTCCATTCCCACAAATTAAGCAGAAAAAAAGAAGTATGAGACCAATGTAAATAATGTCAATGTTCTATTAGGAAGCTTGGTAGAATCATAATTTGTGAAAGTCATGCAGCTGAATATGGCAAAGGCTATATGGGACAAAATAATCCAAAACAATGAAGGTGACACCAAGGTAAAAAGTGCCAAACTTCGAACTCTTAGAATTCAATATGAAACTCTCAGAATGCACAATGATCAAAGTATCTTAAATTTATTTCTTAGGGTAGATGAGATCGTGAATTCTATGAGAAATCTTGGTGAAGAAATAAAATAGTCATCACTGGTTGAAAAAATATTAAGGTCTCTAACTCCCAAATTTGATTCAAAAGTTTCTGCCATAGAAGAAATGTGGGAGTTGAAGAATCTCATTGTTGAACAACTCCATGGGATTCTAAAAACTTATGAAATGAGAAAAGTGGGTCCCATAGATATCAGAGAAGTTGCATTCAAAGCTACTGCAAAAGGAAATGAAAAGGAAGAATCAGGTTATGTATAAGTAGAATAAGAGGCAAAGTTCGTAAAGAAACTTCAAGTGAGTACTAGACGATTTAGAGGTAAGATTCCCTTTAAGTGTTTTGCTTTTCGTAGAGTCAGTCATTATGTTGCTAAGTGTCCCTATAGAGAAAATCATGAGAAAGGGAAAGAAGATGTAAAAATAAATAGGAGAAGGTTTGAAAAGAAGAGAAGTTTTTATACACATGAAGATAGTGATGGTCTTTCAAATGGTGAAGAAGGTGAGTCTGATCAAGAATGCCAATTACTTATGGAATTTGTAGATAGAAGCAATAATGAGTTTGATGATAATTTCATTGATACCCTAGAAGAAAAGGATATTTTTATTGAAGAAATAAATCAGCTTAATTTTTGTTTAGAATAATCTAAATTAGCAGAAGAAACTTTGAAGAAACAAATCATAGAAAAAGAAGAGCATACTGAAAAACTAGAAAGTGAAATAGTAAGTCTAATGAAAGAACTAGAGAAAGAAAAAAGTCTTAATATTAGATTTTCTAAAGGATCTGAAACCTTAGATGAAATCATCAAAGTTCAACACTCTCCTCTTATAAAGATAGATCTTGGATATAGTGAAGAAAAATAAAACATTGTAAAGTATTCTACAGAAACAGGAAGCTATCTCAATACAGTAAAAATAAGCAATCAACAAAACTCCAGCCTACAACAAAAGAATAAAGGACCAATTACTTCCCAGGTAAGTTTTTCTCAGTTCAATCAAAAGTAAAATAATAATAGAAGGTACTATACTCCATGAAACTTCTAATTTAATGGACAATGCTTCACTTGTCACAATTTTGGTCATAAGGATTCTCAATGTGTTGCTTACAAAACTATCTTGACTAGAGAAGCAAGAAAAAAAAAGTAATGAGATTGGGGTAAATAAATACTCTTACATTGCCTTCTCTCCTCTTCAATATGAAACTAAATTATCTTTTTGCAATAAATTTGGGCATAAAGAATCTGAATGCAGGAGCAAAGGAAAATCAACACCTCAGAATGAGCAAATGACAACAACATATAACTTATGGAAGAAGAAGACCATTGAATCTAAGAAAACATGTGGTACATTGATAGTGGATGCTCAAAACACAGGACAAGTGAGAAAGATAATTTTATGTCTTTTAATTGAATAAAGAAATAAAAGAATGTAACCTTTGGAAATAATTCACCTTCTGCTATCAAAGGAAAATGAATTATTTTGCTAAAAGAAAAAGTTAAAGCTGGAAATGTTTTGTTTCTTGATGGGTTGAAGCATAACTTGTTAAGTGTTAGCCAGATGTGTGACCAAGGGAATGAAGTTGTTTTCATTTCAAAGAATTGTGTGGTTCGAAATATCGATACAGGAAAAACCATAATAAAAGGAACAAGAACTCCAGGTCATGTTTATGCCTTGGAAGGCGGTCTAGAACAATGCTACTTAAGAAAATCAGAAGAAATTTGGTTGTGGAACAAAATATTAGGACATCTAAGATTTACTCAAATACATAAGTCAAGAAAGCTAGGAAAAGTTTGTGATTTTCCCAAGATCTCTCTACCAAAAAATACTATATGAAAATCATGTCAATTTAGTGAGAAAACCAGGGTACAATTCAATGCCAAAGAAGGTTTTGCAACCAAGCCACTTGAATGTAGAAATTTCTCATTTCCCACCCCGGTTTTCAGTTTCACCTTATTTCTCCCATATAGTTAAATGCCCTTTCCCATATCCATACATTCAACAACTGAAAAAATAAATTTTTGCTGAAAACACAAATTCTGGAAATTTTACAAAATGCTGAAAAATGTAGAAATAAAAATTAGCAAGTACAAACAATCATTTAACACATTTGAACACAGTGATTTTTGGTCAATGTGACCTTGGAAAACCCCCTATAACTCTTGGGAAAAACTAGTTCGAGAGCTCTTCTTTATTTTTGAAAATTCCTTTTTTACAATGAGAAATATTCAGCAAAAAATCAGCAAGCAAATTTACAACTTATCTCTTTTCACGTGCCTCACAGCAAACTGGAAATTACAGCAAACAGGACAGCAATAAATGCTATACGGCCTCCTCGATTTTCATGCCCACTTTCAGCATTAAATGTTGATGTATGTCCTGCATTAGATGCGCTATACAGACTACAATAAATGCGTTGTATGGACCTCGATTTGCGTGCAGAAAAAACAGCAAACTGCTCCTTGATTTTTGTGCAAACCACTCCTCGATTTCTGTGCAAACCATCTGTACAGATTTCTAGAAAATCGTGCCAAAATCAGCCTTTCACTATGTGCTGAATCAGTTGTACAAATTTGCTCAACTGCTGCCTTGGAATGTGTGCCAAGCTGCTGTCTCATTCTCCTCCTTGTCCAGAAATCTCCCTTGCTCTCTTGCTCTCCTTCTCTCAATCTGCTCATGAAATAATGAATGACCTCTTGCCTCCTTTTCCTTCTTTAATCTAATCCTAAGTGACTTTTGGGTAACTTCTAAATCTAATGGCTGAAATAGATTGAGATCTAGGGCTGAGATTAAATGCTCATTTAAATCTCACTTTTTATTTTTTACTCACCCCACTTTAATAAAGACCCACTTAGTCATTTATTTTCAAAGTCATTTTCCTTTCTAATTTTACATTAACTTTATAAAGTCATTTAAAATTAGATTTTAGTAACTTTATCACTAAAACCACTTTTAAATTAGATTAGTGTATAAAAATTATAAGTTACTTTAGGAGAAAAATTAAATTTCTTTTGGACACTTTTCCCTAGGCCAAAGATCAAAGCCTTAGGGAACCACCTGTCCTCCGGTACCAAATTTCAACACTCCCTCTTACCGAGGAAGGTGTTCCTCACCACACCCATCTTGTCTCTAAAGTAGACATGCTTACCCCGTGGTAAGGCTTTGGTAAGAATATTAGCAACCTACTCTTCAGTGGAAATATACTCAAGCTTCACATCTCCCTTCTAAACATAGTCTCTGATGAAATGATATTTGATCCTGATATGCTTTGACCTGTCATGAAATACTAGATTCTCCGTGAATTTAATGGAACTCTAATTATCACAATAAATCACTGAAGGTCTCTGTTAGCCTCCTGTTGCAACAGGTTACTCATATTTCATGATTGACATTTTTACAGGCCAAATATGTCATACTTTGCATGCTGCAATGCTCCATATTTGCTAAACAGTCACCAAGGAAAGAACGCTACTCAAAGTTCATCTACTGCATTCCAATTTTGAAGAGTCATTCTAGTTTTGTAAAATTTTCAGCTAAAGGGAGGTCCAAACAGCCTAATCTTGGTCTCCCTAGGTTTCAATTTCCTGTTTTAGAATATAGAGAATGAACAATCTTTCCAAACAGCCTAATCTTGGCAAATTTTAGATAGGTAGAGAATCAAAGGAGCCCAACTGCTTAATCTGGGCCCTTGGAAGAAATAATGGTAGCTTGTAGATAGGAAGGCATAAAAAGAAAAAGTTGAAATGTTGGGTCTGCAAGTCTAAGTGCACCCAAACCAAAAGAAGAAAAAATCTTAGGTAAGTAGGCTGGGTAAGTAGTTTTGAGGTTGCAGAATCTTGATTTCTGAGCAATTCTATGTTTTTAAAGTATCATCTCTACTCAGGTCATAGTCATCAGGCAATTTTATGTGGAGGAGCTCAAATCAGGCATAACTAACTTCCCTTTCTTCCTCTTCCCTAAATCATTGACTAATTTCCCCAAAAGAGGTCAAGATCTACTTGATATCTCTTAGTTTCATCATTTTCCATGTCATTAGCCTTGATGAAGATCTGCTTCACTCAAGGAGGGTCCATATTTTCTCTACAAAGCTCTATCTCCCCTTTGAAGCCTAAGATCTCTGAAGCTTAGCGCTCTTCTTGTCATTTCCATATTAACTACTGACATTATTATTTAACTCCCTATATTTTCCCCATCCCCCTACTAAAACTATGTAAATAATCCCCTTATGTAAATATCCCCTCCCCCTGGTTGAAATATAACCATAAGTATTTCTCTGGGAATTACTAAGTCACTTGGACTTTAGTAAGAACCCTCTTTTTGCATGAATTTCCATTCCTAGGTGTTTGGAACCCTTCCAAAACACAAAGAACCCTTCTCCAAATGCAAACCCCCCCGCCCCCGCTCATTTTCTTTGGAATTTATTAATGTTTGTTTAATAAATCACCAAGCGCCTAAACCCATTAACCCGTTTCCTAAAGTCTAAACCCACCCGCGCCGTGAAAAAATTAAACTTTAACTCGTGCACTCTTTTATTAAGTCCCGCGCACCTTCGCCTCTCGTCCATCGTCGGATCGTCTCCCCCAGATCCGACGGCCCCTGTTCATATCGGGCGCCCTTATGTATTGGCACGTTACCACTCGATGTCTGACGGTTTTACCGTCGTACACCGGGACAGGTGGCAGCCTCCCATTGCATCGGACCACCCCTGACAGAAACCACCTCCGTACCAAAGGCGGTTCGATGCACAGGCCAAAACCGCCCTCCGCTCACGTAACAGGAGTGCCGCGTCACCCTGCCACGTCGCCTCCACCTCACCTCACACTGCCTGCGCCCGGCCCACGTCACCCTGCCACGTCACCTTGCTGACGTCAGCATGATAACGCCACATCCATACCAGATGGTCCCACTGCTGACGTCATCTGATGTACCGCTGCCGTCAGCAGCCAAAAAATGGAAAAAATGCGCAAGCGCGAAAGTCAAGCTTCAAAGCTCTGGAATGAAAAACAGAGGCAGTTTTCGATGCGCGATTAATCACGCATCGCTACGGGAAATGAGCCATATTGGAGAATATTTAGGGAATATTTTGATTCCTTGGCCCTTTTTGCACCGAAAAGGCCAGAAAAAGCCCAATTTTGCCAATTTAAGCGTATTTGAAGACAAAGAGAGACCAGGAACATAGATTAAAGAGTATCAGATCAAATATACAGAAAAAAAGCATGTCGAAGAGTATCAGGAAGCGGCGGAGAACATCTATGTAGCGGCAAAGTGTATCATAGGAGATTTTCTCAGGGCGCGACGCAAATCCAACATTAAAATAAAGGCCCTGAAAGTCAAGAAGCAGCTGAGGTCGCATTGAAAGCTCACCAGCACAAATGACTGCACAATAAATTCACAGGAGATCAGTGGACCAGAATTCAATGCACAGTTATGACAGAACCATTGCACCAAGTCACACAGGACACCCCATCAACTCAACTTGATCCAGCTGCCTCTGGCGCAGCCCAAAGGACTTACTTGCATTTAATTCCAGCAACAATTAGTTTAAAAAAAAAAAAAAAAATTTCCTGCAGACCTGTTTAGGTCGGTTGTAATAAATAAACTTTAGATATTTTCCTTATATCTACCACCCTGAAAAATGGAGTAGGGGTTGGTTGGTTGATTAGTTGCTTGATCTTTGGTATTTCAAGATTCTCCTCAAGCAGAGACTCGCACTGTAACTGTGATACTTTCTATAATCAAAGACTGCTGAAAGCATGGATTGTGAAACTGTTTGCTGTGTTTAATTGGCCGAGGAGTGACTGTGGAATTCCTGTGCTTCTACATGGTTCAATAAGTGTTTCTTAACTCTGTTAGTTTTTTCATGTTTGTTTTATCATCAATCCGCCATCTAAATTGCAGAAAAGAAGAATAGTTTAGGATTTTCTTAGCTGCACCCTAGGCTCAATTTCTACAATTTTTCATGTTTTCATCAGGAATAGTTGTGAACATGCATACTTAAATGATCTTGTTTACGCTGTTTCTTTCACTTATGAATGATAGTTTAGGAATTCTTAACTGCTCCTAGACAACCATTCATTCACTTCTCCTCCCTGTTAGTTCTGATGAAAGATTCTTAATTGCCTTTCATCCCTGACCATCATTCTATCCTTTCAGCAAATTGATAACTGTCTCATGTGTGGCTATCCCGCTCCATAATCCTCTTGTGACCAAGAAAACGCAACAGCAAGCCTTAATCCATGACTCCATGCCCAATGGTTTGAAACTTATCACACTTTACCTTGCCTCTCTGCTTGGAATTTTCTTCCTTACATGCATCTTCCATCCAAACAAAAAACCAAAACCCCTAAACCCAACAACTAGCCTAAAATCATCATCAACAAAGTTAAATCATTAAGAGAGAGCCCTCTCTGATTGCAGGTGGGCTAGAACCTGCAATCCAAAGATTGGTTTGTGGTTACCTCGGCCGTATCCCTTCAGGAGCTTAGGGACAACCTGAGTGATAACACTAGGTACGAATGATTTTGCCGACGTCGAGTCACCTAGAAGATCTGACGAACAAGGGACTAATGTATTCCCATTGTTTGTCAGCATGAGAACTTGCCAATAAGGCATGCCAGCCTCAAGGTGTTTTTGCAAAGAAATTAGACTCAAAGGGATATGGACTCAATAATTTGCATTGAAGCAGGGTTTATTTGCGAAATGAAAATGATAGGAAATGGAAGATGAAAATGGAAGATGGAAATAGAGAACAGAAATGGAAATGGGCAATAAGCATGTGAATGAGCTTCTTGCTTTTATTTGTGGGTTATGAATGGACAAGAAGAGATGGAAAGTGTATGTGAATGTAAATGGAAAATATGGAGTGAAATGAGGTGAATGGTATGGATGTGATGGAGACAATAGTATCTGAAAGTTTTTCAAGTGTTTGGATCTGATTTTGCATCAGCATATTTCCTCTTAGTTACTGATCATCCTCTTATGAAACAAATTGGTCTCTTAGAGAGACACCATTCTCTTGTAGTCATTTGTCCTTCCTCCTGGAACCTACAAAAAAACTAATACTTCTTCTGCAATGGAATGTAAGATTATCAAAGGAGAGAGGTGATCAATCTCTCTAGTTATGATATTTACACACAAAACTAAGAATTTGTATTAATGAAACAAGTCTTGAAAGGAAAAATAAAAATAATTTATACCTGCTTTGGAATTGGTGCCCCAAGTTGAATGTTGCTTCTTTTCAGCAATTTATTTCATTATTTTATATTTCAAACTCTAATGATGGATTTATCATTGTGTAGATCTTGTTGAGATCTTTCCAATGGTACTTAAATCATCAAAATCTGATTTCGTATGAAAAAGTTAGGCTGATTTGAACAATGATGTTTTTTTTAGTCTGCGGAATTGGACTTTAGCTGCAAAATGTGCACGGTTTCTGTAGCTAAAAATCTTGAATACAAAGTTAGACATTCATCTTTCATCATTAGTCCAAAATTAATCAATACCTTCAGAAAAGTGAGCAAATAACTTATTCATTTCATTGATTCAAAATTATTATTATTTTTTTCTTGACATGCAGCGACTTCATGTGGCGACTTAGTGTGGCGACTCGGTGTGCTGACTAAGTGATAAAACACAACTTGACTTCCCCTTGTCCGGGGTATTTTTCGTCGAATTGGATCAAATGAATAGGACACCATCCATATAATGACATTTTCCTAGCTACCCATGTGGCTTGTTTTGCTTGATGACACCTGCAACCTAGAGTTTAACAAAAACAGCTGCGGAAAGTTGAACCAGCTGTGGAAAGTGGCTGAAACAGTCAACCATCAGATGGATATCCCTGACTGCCCATTTTATCTAGCTAAAGAAAGTCCAAGTCCAAGTGTGTTCAACTGATTTAGTTCTCCCAATGAGCCCCATCATTTATTATTATTTTATTATTATTATTATTTATTTATTTATTATTATTATATTATTATTTATTTATTTATATTTTTTTTCCCGGATACTCTTCAGAATTCCCTTTATTGTCTGAGAAATGGAGTGACTGCAGGGATAGAAATCAGACATTTATGGATATGGAAATGGAATGAAAATGTATATGGACGCAGATGACTGTGACTAAAGCAATTGTATGTACAGAGTATGTGAAGACAGAGTGAATATATGCGTAGGCTGTGTGAAAACAAGGTGACTAAGTATGCAAAGAGGCTGCAAAGATATGAAAAGGAAAAAAAAATCGGTGTAATGAACAAGTAATAAGGGTTTAAGAGTTGTATGCAATCAACTTATGATTCACAAGAATCCAATATTGCCATTCACGAGAATGTTGTTGCAATTCAAATCTTTAAAAGATCAAAGATGTTGTTCCTCTTATTCTTATTTCTTTCCTTGCATTTACATAATCACCGATAGCCTCAAGGTTTTCCACCTTCATAATGTTGGCACCCTCCACAAAGCATGGCTCCAAAAAAACAATTTTATTATTTCTAAAGCCATGGTCACAGTTTTCCATAAATCCTGAGAGCAATGAATCTACGAGAGGCTCACTGTCCCCAAACAAAGTCACATATGGAAATGCCATTGAAAAGCTAGAATCTGTAAAAGATGCAACAAGAAAGCCTTCTAATATCAATGCTTTTGATTTACAAATAGCATCACAGTAAGTCGAATTCGTAGAACCATTCCCAGAATCATTTGAAATAAGAAACCTTTCCAATTTATGAAATCCACTAAGTGGAACCATTTCATATGGCTCTGATGTGTACAAAACAGTGTATATAATCCCATCTTGTTGCAGGTTCTTGATAATATCAACTAGCATTTTGCCTTTAACTTGAGTCTTTCCAGAAGCTTCAAACACCGAGGACTTATCATTGCATATCGAATCATGCAAGGCGTGTGACTATGCAAATAATAAAATCCATCCGAGTAAAGCATCGAGCATTTTATGAAAAGAACATAGGGATAGTTGTTTAAACAGGTGGAGTGGAGAAGTTCGGTTGAAAATGACAGATCAGTTTGGAAGAGGCGTACTCAACTGGCTCACATAATGGAATTAATTCACTAACAAAGCCGTCTTCAATTGGGATTGCTTATTAACATGTGTTAATGAGTTACAAATAGGTGGCATTAAGGGCAGAAGATGTGGTATATTTAATGCTAGCACATAATCAAATTAGAATCCCCTTTCTCAGGCACGCCGAATTAAATCACAGCCTGTTCATTAATTAACATTCCATTTTTTCACACGGCAAGCAAAAATGGGCTCCAAAGAACCGAGGATATCTCCAAACCGCCACGATTTTCTAAAACCCATTTCTGGGTTATCTTATTGACTCTACTGGAAAAAAAACCCATGTTTTATTTTTTTCAAATTCGCCTTTGTTTGGCCAAATTGTGCGTGTGAAGTTTGACATTTTTTTTTGCTGTTTATGTTTTTCTGAGTTAATGTCTTTTACTGTTCTGCATTTTATGAATTGCTGTGGCAAATGTGTTTGCAATATCTACAATAAACCAGTGGTAGCAAGTGAAGATTTTATACAGTAATTATCCCATGTTTTCGTAGAAACAAACTAAGTCTGAGCTATGGGTAGTTTTGCAATTTTTAGTATAGAGAATAGCTGCTTCATTGACAACATAAACAACTATTGTAGCATAAGATGGTTTTGTTTTTGTCTTGACTGGTTTTCCTTCCCTTCCTCCGGTACAACATCACTTCAAACAAAGGTGCACTCTCATAATAATTTGATCAAGAAATTGTAAATCGATTAACCCCAAATTCTAAATCGATTACATCACACTCCTGAGAAGTTCTTAGTTGATGACTTTGAGCTTGTCAAAGATATAATTTGTTGATTCAAATGTGCTTTCCCCTTATTTTAAAGCCAAAATGAAGACAATGTCTACAAGTAGGGCAGGAAGAGTTAGAATGAATCCATTTGTCTACGCATTCTGTGTGGAAGCCATGGTTGCAATCCAACCACATAGATAATAGATAATGCATTCTATTCCAAGATATGGCATAATTATTTGAGTTGATCTTAGTTAACTCCATAGATCTGCAAGTTTTTTTGTTTTTTTAATGTTTTTGCAGGTTCGTTTTAAGGCCAAAGCTTGAATAGGGATGCAAATTTCTATTGAAGCCACAATGGAAGCTAGGATTGAAGATAGCCATAGATTGTTTTTTTTCTTCTTCTTCTTCTTCTCTGAAATTGTAAAATTTTATAAGAAGGATTAATGATTTTCAATTTCAGGCAGCAAAAGACTTCAAGGAAAATATGTTAAAAATAGGACTTTGACTGAGGTCTTAGGCTGGTTTTTTATCGATCTGAGCTGGGTGACTAGGATAGGATCCATGTCGGGACAATTCTAGAGATGCCCATGTGGTCAGTTTTTTCATTGGACACCTGTATCCTACTAAACCTTGAAATCAGCTGCGGAATCAGGCCACATTCCACAACTAAGTTGCAAAACCTTATTAAAACAGAATACAATGTTTTGAGGACCACTAAAAACCATAACCAGTCAATCTTGGACAGTTTGAACCTATCAAAGAAGTTGGGTTTCATTATTATTATTATTATTATTATTTTTTAAATTATTGAATCAATTGAAATGATGAAGTTTATTTTGTCTCCATTTTTTATTGTTTTATTTTTTTATAACAATCCTTTTTCTGATCCTCCAGATCACACATAGTGCAGGAGGAGAGCATACTCAAGAATTTTTTTTTTTTTTTTTTTTCTGATCCTCCAGATCACACAAAGTGCAGGAGGAGAGCATACTGAAGAATTATTAATTTTTTTAAATGTAAGAAATAATGTCTCCTAATTACACTTCCCTGGCAACGACGCCAAAAATGTCTAGTCAATTTAACGTCTTAAATTGCTCTACATAAATTATCAATCTGGGTATCGTAAACTGATGAAGTGTGGTGCACCATATGTGCTTAGTTAACATTTTTCTTATTTCGTTGTTTTATAGATTTTATTTTGTTTTGGGGTTTTGTTCTTGTTGATCTCCTAAAGTATCTAATGCAAATGGAAATCCTATTCTAAGGTCTTAATACTTTTAAAGGTCAAATATGGATGTAGATTTCAAGACAAGGTCTGTCCTTAATGGTAACTTCCAAAACTTAGCACTTCAAAAAATCTTAAAACATGTTATTGATGAAATTAGTACTTAAACAAAAGTGTAAGTATGCATCTACTTTAATCAAGCAAAAGATGAAATATTGATCATGAAATCACTATCCCTGCTGCTGTCTAGATACAAGAGAAATGAATTAAGCTACTGCACTCAAAGAAATCCAAAAATTGCAAGTAAAGTAAAGCTAAAATCAAATTACATCAACTCATATTCTGACCCCTCGCCATTCGACTCGCTCTGGCTTTCAGAGGTAATCATAAACAACTTAAGCAATCTGATATCTAATTTGCGGAAAATAAAACTAATATTAAACTACACATTCATACTTCAATCCCTCACCATTCGTCTCGCTTTCGCTTTCGGAGGTAACTAAAAATGACATGAGCAATTCAATAACTAACTTGCAGAAAAATAAACTAATATCAAACTACGCATTCATACTTCAATCCCTCACCATTCAACTCGCTCTGACTTTTGGAGGTAACTGAAAATGACATGAGTAAATTAATATCTAATTTGCAGAAAGATAAACTAATATCAAATTACACACTCATACGTCAATCCCTCGTCATTAGTCTCGCTATGGCTTTCGAAGGTAACTGAAAATGACATGAGCAATTTAATATCTAAACTAATTAACAAAGCAAATGAATAAGACTGAAATCAAAGCATAACTGAAATTGAAAAGCAAAAAAAAAAAACAAAGTCAGCAGAGAGGCAAACCTCATGTCACTATTTGATGAAAAAACATGTAAAGAAAATCTAATCCACAATCAACCGGTTGAACACACTTACATGAATTAAAATTGTATGAATGGAAAATCTAGTCTATCAAACTTGAAAGCAATCAAATGACATAATGAAATCAAAGCAAAATCACAAACTGAAATCTACTCTACCTGCTCCATGACATCTACTTCACATCTCCTTCCATGTTGAGAATATCAAAGCTTTATTCAAATTCTTCAAAATCACAAAGTACAACAAAGCTCTCCAAAGCTTTCAAAAGCCATCAAGAAAGAACTACAAACTCCAAGCTAAAGAACTAAAATCCAAGCCAAGCTAGCTGAGACTAATAAGCTAACAAATGAAGGAGAGAGATCTCCTATTTATACAAAAAGATGAGAAGCCATCTCATTAATGAGAGTCTATGGATCTCTCCCTCTACCTCTAGAGTCCTAATCAAAATAGGAACTGATAAGACACATGTCTTCTTAGAGTTAGAATACAATTAGGAGATATAACACATATCCTCATGAACCCACGATTCTTTCCACTCAAATTTGAATTTGGTATTAGAGTGCCACATAAGGGTCTTCTAGAAGTCTCCTTTCAACCTACATATGTCAACAATCTCAACCCATTTGTTGACATGGGCATATGCACATTATTTTCTAATTTTTAACCACAAATTCACTTAAAAGGCTTAGAATTAATAAAGTTTGGAAAAACATAAATGTGGCCCAATGATAATGAGAGTAGGATGAATGTGCTGACATAGTAGTGAAATGGAGGTGATATAATGGACATAATAGTGAAAGTGTAATGAAAATGAATGACATTTTCAAGACTCAACAATGCCCATTAAAATTTACTAACCATTCAATTTATTTGGTAATACTAGTTTTAGTTATATTAAAATGTAATCTACAATTTCAATTACAACTAGAGTTTCATTAATGCGTGGATACAAAGATCATGGAGGGTAGTAGAAACCAAAATGAAATTTCAAACCCCTAATGGTGGAATGTCACTTAGATAATGTGGCATCAAAATAGATGAAGAAGGTAATTAAGGTCTACGGTATAACATATTTAAGAAGGCATCAATGATTTCAAAAAACAACGTGCCAATTTTAATCTTTATTTAAGAGTTTCACCACAATCATGAGTGATGTCAAAGGGTTTCCACCTGCAGCACTATGAGAGGATTCCCCTGGAGTTCTCTTGGAGAGAATTCATGAACTAGAAGAGATCCATGAGCTCATGCAATAAGACATGTCCAAATTTTTGGACGACACATACAACCATCACTGCCTCCATCATCATAATAGAACCCTAACCTTACATTTTCTTGAAAATGGAGCTCAAAGAGGTCGACGGTTCGAATCCCCTCTAAAGGCGCACTTGTTTTCTCCTCAGAGGTCTTGTTTGGTCGTTGTGAGGAAAGCCAACTTCAATTTAAGATAAAAGGCGATGAAATGTCAGCTTTAGGACAACATGAAAAATCAAGATGCTCTCCTCGGTGTCGAGAGGGTTCTGCTGAGAATAATGGAGCAGAGACAAGCAATATTTCTTTCAAATAGGTTGCAGTTAAACACTATAATAATTTTTTTCACTCCATGGGCCAACATGTATACATTATGAGGCCTTTAGGTCAAATTATGTTTTGGAATCATATTGCTGAATTACTTTATGGATATTCTACCTCAAAGGCATTTGGGCAAGACATTTTCCTATTAAAAGAAGTTTGAAAAGGTGTTCCTAGCAAAGGTAACCAAATAGCCTGCTTTATGATGATAATGGTAGCTTTTTTGGTTTCATCTATGTGTCAAGCGATACACGTCATTTATGGGAACAATCAGGTCACTCACCTAAGAGAGTAAAGCATTTATTTTATAGTGTTTTTGGTGATTGAAGTCAAAGCTACAATGAGGCAAGTGAGTCCAATGCAGAAATACAACATTCAACTCAAACTCCTCTAATATCCAAAATTTCAAATTCGACATCAAAAGTGTTTATGGAATATATTTGACCTTTGTCTCTGCATATAGTTTGTAGAAATTAAATTTTCTCCCATTTAGTTGTTGAAGTTTCTAAATCTAACTCGAATGAAGGAGGCGAACTGCGGAGGAAACACGCTGAACTAGGGTTTGTAGTAGGGTATCAGTGTTGGGCACCATGGAGGGGTGAGAAAGGGGGAGTTCCACTCCCTCCTACAACCATGCAGTCTTGCATTGCTTCAAGAAGCCAATAGAAGCAGAAACTAGGAGTATCGACCGAGAAAAACAAGAAAATAGTAGAGCAAAGGGCCAGGTAGAAAATCAAGAGGAAGTCATAAGAGAGAAGAGAATAGGATGAGGCAGTCAAAAAACTGACCACAGGAATCTGAGAGGACCATGTAAACCTAGGTAAACAATCACACCCCGAGTGGTGTTAAGTGATCCAGCGCTACAGGCGCATAGGGATCACATGGCGGCTTATGCAGTAATATGCAAATTTATGGGGATATGGCCAACGGAGAAGGCCTTGCACACTTGGATAAAGAACCATTGGAAACCTAAGGGAGAAATAAATCTACACCTTGGATCCAAGGGTTTCTTCACAGTAGTATTCTCAAGCTTAGAGGATAAAGACAGAGTGTTCGAAGGAGGACCTTACTTCTATGCTGCTACAGGCCTCTATATGTGGCCTTGGGTGATGAATTTTGTCCCCGAGCGAGAGACATTCACATCAATGCTAGTATGGATAAGACTCTACTCCCTACCTTTAGATTATTAGCTTCCAGAATCCTTAAAAGCCATAGGCAATAAACTAGGTCTTTTTTTAAAAGTATCAGATGCCACTGCGCGTGGAAAATGCACTTCCTTTGCCCGAATATGCGTAGAAATGGACCTTTTTGGAGCTCTGCCAGATGAAATCATTCTAGAAGTTTATGATGAAGAATGGGTGCAGGCAATGGACTATGAGCATGTCCCTTTCAAATGTCGCAAATGCCATGAACACGGGCACCTCTTCAGAGACTGCCCTTCAAACAAAATGGAGAACAATATTAAAGCCACCTCAAGAAAAGATACGGAAGGCTTTATCAAAGTGGGAGGCAGAGGGAAAGGAGGGAGAAAGAACCAAAAGAAAACCAACGAGGAGAAGCAGCCAAGTCATAATAGATTCAAGATATTAGAAGAAGAAGATGGGAACAATGGAGCAAATCAAGTAATGGAGGACAGTCCTGCAGAGAAGGAAAAGGATGACAGTATGGAGGATAGACCTGAAAACAACCAACAAAAGGAAGATCTGCCAAGCACTATGGAACTTGACAGGGACCATGAGATGACCCCAAGTGAAGTGGGAACAGAGGATCATGAGCTGCAGGATATTCTTGAAAGGGAAAATCTAGATCTAGAAAAGTTCCTAGAGCAAGGAACTGCTAAAGGGGTGGATTCACTACCTCAAGGGCAGTTTAATAAAGTACAATAGCTCTTCCTCTGGAGATCTCAAGCAAAGGGTTCTGGGGTAAAAAGGAACCATGATAAGTCAGGAAAACGGAGGGGTAAAAACGATGGAGGCAAAATGGTCCTACGAACCCAGGTAGTAAAAGAGGAAGAAAAAGATAGAATGAGTCGCTGACAGAGTGTGGAAAACTCATGATCAACTCAGGTAAGATGAAAGATCTAAATAGTTACTCATTTACAAATCTTTCTTAATGAAGCTTACAACATGGAATATTAGAGGTCTAGGAAGTAAAAGAAAACAAAGAAATCTTAGCAACAGAATGAAAGAAGAAAAACCAGATATGGTGTTTATCCAGGAAACAAAATGTTCAATAGATAAAATAAGAGAGATACACAACAAATGGCTTATTAAGTATGAATATCTAGAATTTAAAGCAAACACCACAGTAGGAGGAATTCTTGCACTGTGGAACCCCCAGAAACTTGGAATCCTAGATGCTGAAGCAAATAGGAACTACCTATCAGTGGTTATCCAACCTTTGGGTGATAAGGAAGTTTATTTGATCACAAATGTCTATGGTCCACAAAAACTTGAAGATAAACTCAGGCTTCTGACCTCACTAGAGGAGCTAAGAGAAAGATATCCAGTTATCCCCTGGATTCTAGGAGGGGACTTTAATATGATTAGATCTCTCTCTGAAAAAAAGGTGGGACCAGATCACTAGGTAGAGATTCCACAGCATTTCAAAGCTTCATAAACAAAATGAAGCTAGTAGATATAGAGACAAGACATGGTACTTTCACCTGGAATAATAAGAGGGGAGGGGCTGCTCAAGTTACCTCTAAACTAGATAGGTCCATTATCTCTAAGGACCTCATCCTTACGGGCCTTGACTTGTCGGCTTTAATCCTCCCTTTTGGAGGCTTAGATCATTGGCCTATTCAACTTGAGGCTTCCTTTATAGGCACTCCGAGAAACAGACCTTTCAGGTTCGAAAACATTTGGCTTACACGTCCTAACTTCATCAGCAACATTAAAAAATGGCGGATAGAAGATATGAACGTTCAAGGAACTAAAATGCTCCTTCCACATTAGAGATTGAAACACATCAAATGCAGGCTTAAACATTGGAATAAGAATGAGTTTCGCAACATCTTCGAAGCCAAAAAAGTAGTTGAGCGGAAACCACAGGGAATTAACCAGAGCCTCATCACAGATGGCTTCACTGAGGAAAGTAAAATACAAGCTAACTCTCTTCAACACGACTAGGAAGGTTTATGCAAGCAAGAGGAGATCTTCTAGAGACATAAATCGAGGGTATAATGGATAAAAGAAGGAGAAAGAAATACAAGGGTTTTTCACAAGTCTACCATGGATCATAGGTCTCATAACAAGATTTCAAAACTCAAAGATACTCAAGGAAATCAGTTCAATACCCACAAAGAGATAGAATCTGCTCTGGTACAACATTTCCAAAGCATAACAAAGGAGCCTCTCATAGATAGATCACAATTCATCAAGGACTTCACAAAGCACATTCCTATTCTTGTGACAAGAGAAGACAATTACAATCTTAACAGGCCAGTGACTGAAGAAGAGGTCAGCAAAGTCATCAAAGAAATGTAAAATCAAAAAGCTCTAGGCCCGGATGGTTTCAATGTCGACTTCTTCAAAGCCAGTTGGGAAATAGTCAAGCAAGATATCCTCGATGTGGTGGAGGACTCGAGGAAAAACAAAATTGTTTTGAAGGCGCTCAATGCATATTTCATATCTTTGATTCCAAAGCAGGAAAATGCCATGACTCCAAACATATTTAGATCCATAGCATTATGCAATATGGTATACAAAATAATTTCCAAAATAATTGCAAACAGGCTTAAGCCCCTTCTCCCAACTCTTGTGTCTGAGGAGCAAACTGGATATGTGGAAGGAAGGCAAATTCTAAATAATACCATTCAAGCTCACGAGGTGGTACACTCTCTCAAGAGCAATAAGCAGGTAGGTATGATCATACAACTTGACCTAGCAAAGGCTTATGATAAGCTAAGTTGGGCATACATCAAGGAAGTTCTCATAACATATGGCTTTGACCATAACTGGATAAGATGCGTAATGGCCCTTGTTACTACCTCTATTTTTTCAATCCTACTTAATGGCTCACCATCAAAAACCTTTAAGCCTTCTAGAGGACTCAGACAAGGAGATCTGCTCTCACCCTTCCTCTTTATTGTCATGATGGAATGTTTAGGAAATGCAATCAAATCTATCAAAGCAGAAGGCAAAATCCAAGGTCTTAAACTCACCTTGAATGGGGATGCCTTAACTCATCAACAATTTGTGGATGATACCATGTTGCAGGGTACCCCCACGATTAAGGAAGCTCTTGCCTTCAAGAAAATCCTGAACGACTTTGCTATGGTTGTGGGTAAAGAGGTAAGCCTTACCAAATCAAAGATTTTCTTTTTTAATATTGACATTGCTATTTAGAGAAACCTCACCAGAATTCTAGGTTTTCAAAGAGATCAACTTCCCTCCAAATATTTGGAAATACCTCTCACAGATAAACCCCTAAGCAAGGCAGTTTGGAGCCAGTCACTAATAAATTACAGGAAAAAACCCGGAAATGGACAAACAGGTCTTTGAATTTAGCAGGATGGCTAGTGCTTACAAAAGTTGTCCTACAAACTGTCCCCATCTTTATGTTTTCAACCCTTCCAGCTCCTAAAGGAGTTGTGCAATGCATCAGAAATATCCAAAGATATTTTATTTTGGGCAAAGGGGAAGAGAAAAATAAATGGGCTATGGTAGCTTGGGAAAAAAATCTGTAAACCTAAGACACATGGAGGTTTCGGACTTGATGACCCTGAAACCCTAAGCAATGTTTTGGGGGCAAAACTTTGGTGGAGATGGCTAAAGGGATTGGTATCCCCTTGGGCCAAGGTATGGAAACAGAAATATGCAAATAATTGGCAAGAAAAGGAGCACATTCGAATGTCGGGGCTCATTAAAGGCTCCCACATTTGGAACAAAGCTTGGGAGAATAGAGCCATTGTTCAGAAAGACAGTTTCTGGGAGATCAGAGATGGAAACCTAGCTTGGTTTTAGGAGGACAATTGGCAACAGGGACCTAACTTGTTAAGAGAAGAATTTACTAATCTCAAGAATGATACTAATGACTAATTTTTACTCAAGGTAAATGACTTCTGGGATCAGGATAGAAACGATGGAAAATGGAGAACATGGAAGAACCTAGTATATAGTGATGACTCCCCTTTGAAGGCCCGGGCAGAAGCTCTTGCATCTATCTTGGAATAGAGAAAGATTCTGACTTCAACATCTTTAGACCAACTGAGATGGGGAAAAACAATGAAGGCAACTTCAACCTCAAAGAAGCCAAGAGAATAGCCCTCAGGCTTAACTTTCCAAACCCTAATAAGGTATCGAAGGACCTATGGTAGAACCAAAACTGGATGAAAATCAAACTGTTCATGTGGTTGGTGCAGCATAAAAAAATTATGACTTGGGAAAACCTTCAGAAAAGAGGTATAGTTGATCCATCTAGATGCTAGCTATGTGAATCACAAGAGGAAAAAATGAAACACCTACTCAACCTCTGCCCATTCACCTCAACCTTGTGGAATTGGGTGGCTTCAATCTTCAGACAAACAAACAGGGACATTTGCAACATCACAAGCACTTTGAGGAATTGGAGGAGAAACTTCTCTGAAAATGATATAATCAACAAAGCTTGGGCCATGGTTCTAGGCTTTCTAATCTGGGATGTCTGGAAAGAATGCAACAACAGGATCTTCAAGAATAGAACTAGTTCATCTCAAAGTATCATGGCTCAGATCTTAAGACAACTCAAAGAGATTGTAGGAACCCTTCTAAAGAAACCCCCTGAGAACCAATCTCAAGACCACGATGAGCAGATTCTTCTTCATTTGGGCTTACAGGGGCTTTTCCCCCAGGGCACAAATAAGACTATAAGTCATATAACAGTAGATAAGGACTTCTGACAACCTCCCCCTCATGGTTTTATGAAATGAAATATATATGGAGCCTCTAAAGGAAACCCTGGTATAGCTGGTTATGGAGGAGTAATAAGAGATGACAAGGGTTTCATAAAAGCCATATTTTATAGTCATTTGGGGAAGGCCACTAATAATATGGTAGAGCTAATGGCCCTTGAGCAATGCCTAGAAATCTTGATGGAGTCAAATTTACATAATAATATAATTGAAGCCGATTCTGAATTGATAATTAATTCGGTCTAGAAGGTATGCAATGGCTCAGCTCCAGAAAAAGTGTTGAAACATTGGCGGTTACTGCAGGTCTATCAACGTATTCAATCCCACCTACGAACCATGAGAATGCTTAGTTTTGTTCATGTGCATCGATAAACCAACATGTTAGCGGATATTTTGGTAAATGAAGGAGTACTCTGTTCCAAAAGAAATAAAAGATATGAATGGATGGCAACTCCCCAAGGACATTTGCGGGAATACTGTCACAAACAAGTGACCTTAGACAAGGAGCACTATCAGAGCATGAGAAATGAGCAGAGTGAAGACTGATGGAAACATAATAATTTGGGTCAATAT
The DNA here is from genome assembly GCA_000404065.3 of Pinus taeda. Lineage (NCBI taxonomy): Eukaryota > Viridiplantae > Streptophyta > Pinopsida > Pinales > Pinaceae > Pinus > Pinus taeda. The sequence continues at coordinate 24,863 of APFE030895258.1, forward strand.
GAGGAAGGAGCATTTAGTTAAGTGTGGGCAGTATGACAAACACTCCATTAAAGGTCGTCTTTGGTTTTCGAGCGGAAACTACACCCTGGACTCTATATTCCTATGGTTTTTGGGCGGGAAGCTTCATACGTGATAAGTCTATGAATGGACCCAAAATACATTGTTTATGGCCTATTAACTCTTTGGGCCCGTTTACTTAGTTATTGAGTGCGAAAATTCATGAGATCGTTGCCATCCTATGGATTTCGGGTGGCAAACTGCATGACCGATAAGTTTGCATTAGGACCCGAAATTATTTCAGGTGGTGACTTATTTATGTTTTGGGTCCGTTATGGCAATTATATCTCAGGCTAGTTGCACTGTCCTTTATGGATCTCTTGCATCCGGTGAATTTCGAGCAGTTAAGTTGCTCGATGGTTATCTCCCCATTCGGACCCAGAATAGTTTAGAAATATGGCACATAGTTCTTTTCGAGTCCATTTGAACAAATAAAGGGCATGCTTGTTCTTATCCCGAGATCACCTCTTGACCATTGGATCTTTGAAGGCTGATCGCACTGTCTCCGGGATTTCCAGTTCTATGGAGGTTTTGAGGGAGTTATTGGCATTGTTTTGTGGGCCTTTGATACGATGGACCCCATCGATAAAGGTTTTTTGGTGAATCGACGGTAAGGATAGAAGGGCTCTTTTTCATTGGTTTCCCCGATTGATGCCTTTAGGGTGGATGGTTCTTTGGTGTCCCTTAGTTTCTTTGCATGCTTAATTAAGTAGTTGTGTGGGCTTTTGCTCCTTATGTATATTATGTAATTTTTTTTAGATTAATAGATGGTCCTACTCTCACTTGATCAAAATTTTTTTTTTTTCTAAGTCTGACTGTTAGAAACCCTTCATGTACTTTACTGATTTATTCCTACCTACTTGTTCTGTTAATTAACAAGTTATTTACCATGTAATCACTGGAAATACATACAAGTACATTCTCAACACATTACAGATCATCAACTGAAGGAAACAGAAACAAGCACACAAGTGACACTGTTGGTTTTGGACTAACGTCCCCGGAAAAACCCAACGCAAGAAAACCAATGCAGTTATCTGAGGGTTTGATTTATTAAGCAGTTTCAAAATACAATCTAGGTGCCAAGTCTGACTCACCCAACAGAGAAAAATCTCGGTAGTAGTACCTCTCTACTCGGAAGCAGATATTCCGGCTGACACCCCAGATAAACACTCCAACAGCTCCATAGCTCCAATATGCCCCATGAAACCCCAACGTCAGCCTCTAGGGACAGCGTCAGCTCTCTTTGGCCCAGCGTCTCTCTGGCTTGGCCTGCGTCAGCCTCTGGAGGCACTACGTTAGTCCTCTGGCCCTATGTGTCACTCACGCTGGCCCTGTGAGGCACTGCACAACTCTTGCCTATCTCTGCGTGAGCCCTGGCTGGTTCTGCATGAACCCTTGGTTGGTTCTGCATCCCTCTCTCCGGCTACTGCGCTGATTCTCCTGGTGTTATCCCTGCCTCTCTAATTCTGTATTCACTCCCCCTCAGTTGCAACTCTTATCACTCTCTCAACTTTCTCAGCAAACCCAACCCCAGAAAGTCGAAATCTTGATCTCTTGGTGCGTTCTCCAAGTGACCCTCAAGCCTCCTCTTATACTTTTCTTATTGACAAATCAACAACCGAGATTAAGTCCCTAATCAAGGGATAAGATTAGATCTGGCTTGATCCATGACTTTTGGACCATTCTAACACAGTTTTATATTAATTCACATTAATATTTTATTTTCCCTAAGTTTAGACTTAGGGACTCCATTAAAAATATTAATTATTTTAATATATCTCAAACTCTTTAGAATCTGCCCAAACCCTTTCTGGGTATTGGAGATCTCATGTGCTTTAGCCTCTCCACCAATTTTCATGGCTAGAGAACATCTGATGCTACCCCAAATCAACACTCCCTCTTAGCGAGGACTGTGCTCTAGTAATACTCCTCAATGAGCGTCACCCTAATCATCTAGCATTAGTCCCTGTGCTGATGCTAGGCCTGCTGCCCAACATCCTCTACATTGTTGCATCATGTATTACTACCCATGGCCCTGCCACTGCCACTATTGTATATGTATGACAGCTCCCTCTACATCTGTGATGTTGCCCATGGCCCTTCCACTGCCACTGTTGCATCTGCATTGCAACTCCTCTCATCATGTTGCATCATGCTGCCCATAGCACTACCACTGCTAACTGCTGCACCGCAACCCAGTTACTGAGAAGTAAGTAACTAATCTCCCAACTCTGACATCTATGTCAGGCTAGAGACACCCTTGATGTTGAAGCTCCCTTTGTCGTTGACAAGTGCTTCCTCTCTGACCTCTACATTGCTGCAACAACTCCCTGCATCTTGCATCGTTGCACACCTCTTTGTTCCATCTTGCACTGGTGCCCCACTCCTGTTCTTCTCACACTACTGCCTCACATTGTCCTAGGAATCCTTCACAGTAGCTCCCTCTGTCACTCCATCCACATCTGTCTCTACTGACATCCGTCGGTAATGCTACTCCTCTTCGGGGCTCCCGTAGCAAGGTCTAATCCAAGAGGCTAGATACCTTGAGGATCCTGCCCCTCGTCACTTGTAGTCCATTTGAATACAACTCAATGTCTCCCCACTTCTGCTCAAGTGGCATGTGAGCACTAATGGCAGAGTCATCGTTTGTCTCCACTTCCTTCTCTGCCCTTTCTAGCATAGCCTTGGTCTCCAAGGCCGCTTCCTTGCTCTTCTTCCCTTGACACTGAGTCTCATAATGACCCAGCTCCCCACAGTGGAAGCATTTAACCTTGGAGAGGTCCTTCTTCTTCTGTTTCTCATGCTTTCCCTCAGATGCTAGGGTAGCATCCACCTCCTCCTCCTTCTTGATGTTGATCCCCTTGTTGCTGCTTCCCGCCTTGCTCAACCTTCTGATATCTTCTTAGCGAAGAGCAGTCCATATTTCCTCCCAATCTGGAAGGGTCGCCTTGCCTAGTATGATCTGGACAAACACATCCCAGTCTTCTGAGACTGCATTCAGGGTTGTTCTCACCATCAATTCTTGATCTGACGTGGCCCCTATGGAAGTCAGTTGATCCCGGATCTCCTTCAATCAACTGAGGAAGGGGTCGATCTGTTCTCCCTTCTGCATCTGGTATGATCGTAGCTGATTTTCTAGTAACATCCTTCTCTACACAGAAGTATGCCGGTACAATTTATTTAGGGCCTCCCACATCTCATTTGTCGTGTCCTTTTCAGAAATATGTGGTACTACATGGTCCTTGACCCTATCAAGAATGATGCTCTTGGCCCTCCCCATTGCCTCCGTGTACTTCTCTTTATCAGCTGGATCAACTGGTATAGCTATCATCGTCAAGTCGAAGTGCTTGACACGATTTCTGTCTAGAACGGATAGGATTTTGGCCTTCCAGACTACGAAGTTTGAGGCTTCATCCAGTCTGTCCTGGTCTCTTACCCCATTCACTGCCATCTCGTTGCTCCTCTACTTCCCTCCTAGAAATCCTCGATAGCAACTCCCTCCTCCTTAGCCTTGTCGTGTTAGGTATTGTTCTGACTATAGTACCCCACCAGCTCCACTCTGCAATTTACCCACAGCCTCCTAAACCCCAGCAAACTAAAGGTTAGAGCTCCCAGGCTCTGCACAATCCCGACACTGGAAAAATAGATTCCTCAGCCAATTGTGTCAGCCCTCCTGGGCTCTGTGTCAGCCTGTCTCGAACTTAATGACACAGGAACTGCGTCACCCCTTCCTTGTTGCTTCTTTGTTAGGAAAAACTTCTGTCACTTGGGACAGCTGTAATCTGTTGTTTCTACTCTACTCGGTTGGTGTCCTCAGTTCTCCTACGATCTGCAACCATGCTCTGATATGATGTTGAAGTTTCTAAGTCTAACTGTTAGAAACCCTTCATGTACTTTACTGATTTATTCCTACCCACTTGTTTGTTAATTAACAAGTTATTTACCATGTAAATAATGGAAATAAATACAAGTATATGCTCAACACATTAAATATCATCAATTAAAGGAAACAAAAACAAGCATACAAGTGACACCGTTGTTTTTGAACTAATGTCCCTGGAAAAACCCAATGCAGGAAAATTGGTGCAACTATTTGAGGGTTTGATTTATTAAACAGTTTCAAAATACAATCTGGGTGCCAAGTCTGACTCACCCAACAGAGAAAAATCTTGGCAATAGTACCTCTCTACTCGAAAGAAAATATTTCGGCTAAAACCCCAGATAAAAGCTCCGACAACTCCACAGCTCCAATCTACCCCACGAAACCCCAGCGTCAGCCTCTAGGGACAACATCAACTGTCTCTGGCCCAACATTAGCCCAGTGGCACTCTGGCTTGGCCTGCGTCAGCCTCTGGAGGCACTGCATCAATCCTCTGGCCCTCTGCGTCACTCAAGCTAGCTCTCTAAGGCACTGCACAACTCCTGGCTACCTTTGCGTGAGCCTTGGATGGCTTATGTGAACCCTTGGCTGGTTCTGCATCCCTCTCTCTGGCTACTGCACTGATCCTCCCGGTGTTATATCTGCCTCTTTGCTTCTATATTCACTTCCCCTCAGCTACAACTCTGATCACTATCTCAACTTTCTCAGCAAACCCAGCCCCAGAAAGTCGAAATCTTGATCTCTTGGTGTGTTCTCCAAGTGACCCTCAAGCCTCCTCTTATACTTTTCTTGTTGACAAATCAATGGCCGAGATTAAGTCCCTAATCAACAACTAAGATTAGATCTAGTTTGATCCATGACTTTTGGACCATTCTAACACAATTTTATATTAATTCACATTAGTATTTTATTTTCCCTAAGTTTAGACTTAGGGACTCCATTAAAAATATTAATTATTTTAATATCTTCCAAAATGTTTAGAATCTGCTCAAACCCTTTCTGGGTATTGGAGATATCATGTGCTTTAGTCTCTCCACCAATTTTCGTGGCTAGAGCACATCCGATGCTACCCCAAATCAACATTAGTTCGCTTGTTTTTTTAAAAGGCAAGGCCTCCAATTGTATATTCATCTCCACAATGGATAGTAATCTTTGTTAAATACCCACCTTTTTCTTTATGGCTATAATTTTACGCATAAGTTTGATTTTTGGTTCAACTGACCTCCATAATTATGTATCCAAATTTCTTCACTTAATTCACTCATAATTGGATGGGATATTTTTTTGCTAACTCGGTTGAATGAAGTACCTTTCTGTAACATGCAAGGTCACTCAATAAAACAAAGTTTATATATACAATAATATATGTGTTTAGTTAGCTAAGTAAATTAATAAGAGATCTACAAGGAATTATGCATGTACATGACATGGATGATTTATTTATATATATTATTTGGAGTGTCAAATTAATATATATATTTTATTTTATTTTTCAGTAATCCAAATTATTATCTAGTCGTAAGAATCTAAAGTCCTATATGAGGTATAGAGATTGAATCCACTCCATTTCACCCGAAGGCTCCATAGGTCATAGAGGTTGAACCTAGGCTCTGATACAAAGTGTAAGGACCCTTCCCTATGCCACTATTTTATTTTTTTACTTTTTTTAACAGTGAAGATAAACCAAGAATACAACTGTAAGTGAATAAACATTGAGAACTTAGAAATATTAAGCACTTACATCAAACATCCATGAATTTCACTACATTAAACATATCATTTGTTTTACATGTGTTTACACCTAATCATTGGGATTGGGTGAATATGTAAAATAGTGTAAATAGAAAATAAGGAGAGATGGAATATGAAGAGACACTAGGAGATCAATCCCAAGAGTCTATCCTTCCATGTATATATCTATGATCAGCCTTAATGCAAAATCACAATTCATTTGAGGAGTTACCTCCTGGCCCGACATGGTATCAGAAACAACTTCATTTTTGGCTTCCCTCTCTGCCCTTATAAATCCCCATTGGCCACTACATAACACCTGTCCACTATATAATGATGTTGTAGTGCCTTGCTCTAGTCAACTAATAGTGATATGACATTAACATTTATTTAGCCTTAAGGCGCACACTTTATTCTTTGAGGACCTCAGGTTGAGGATTTGGACACATGACTCTATTATTAGTGGTTGTGATAGTAGTGGTTGTGATGTTTATGTATGTTCTCCATTGGTATTATCATGATTGTAGAATTAATGATTATGCATGTTCTCTATTGATATTATGATGATTGTGACATAAATGGTTATGTTTGGTCTCTATTGAATCTATGATGATGATAGCAATAAAGGATATGTATGCTCTCTATTGATATCATGATGATGATAGCTTTGATGGATAAGTATGATTTCTATTGATGTTATGATGTTGATAGCTTTGATGGATATGTATGTTTCCATTGATGTTATGATGATGATATTCATCATGGATGTGTCCCCTATGTTACATACTTACATTAGTTCTGGTTCACAATGAACAATGATGTGAATGACTAGGTGATGGTGATGATGCTATTATGAAATGACTAACACTGAGAAACCTTGTTACTGATGATTATTGAGTATGGCGGGAAACCACCAGAGGCACTCACATATGACAGGTTTACGACACTTGGTTTGATGAAAATTTATATTATTTTATCTTTGAAATTCTAAGTCAATTTTGAAACCTGCTAAATATTTTTATCTATATTCTGATGATATGTTAGTGGTTGCAAGCACAGATTAGTTGCTTGGCCGAATGACTCACATATGCGTGATGGGGTTGTACAATTGGATGGAACTGCATGGGAGGGGTGGGACAGTGTCCCTAATATCACCCACTAGCACTCCCGCCGTGACTTGGGCTGGAAAGGTTGAAACACCTACGCCTTGAAGATCATGATGTCATAAGGGTAGGTCCCAAAGTTGGGTCGCTCATGAGAATTTTACCGGGGGAGCACGCATCAAGGCAGATTCCTTGATCCCTGACACCATTAGTCTCACTATAGTAGGCAACATAAGAGATGATAGTGGTCTATGATGTTGCACCTATACTTTCCCCTCGTAGGCACTGAATGTTTGAAGGGCAAGTGGTGTGGCACCCTTGGAACTTCAAGGGAATTTATTGAAGGGCACGACCAACTTGGCACCCTTGGCATCACAAATAAACTATTAAGCGTGGCACCCTTGGAACTTCAAGGGAAGTTCTTGAAGGGCACGACCAAACTTGGCACCCTTGGAATCATTAAAAATAAATTAATTGATAAATATAATCAAGAAATGAAAACTAGGTAAATTTACATCAAGGGTAAATGATGCTAGAAACTAGGTAATTAAATAAAAAATAAAACTTGGATTAAGAGGATCATAGGAAGAAATAAAATAGGTTACCTTAAAAACTCTACCCTTCCCATGTTGGAAAATATTAGGTAGATTATGTAGTTTAATTAGGAAAAAGGGGAAAGAGGGACATAATTGTAAGGATAAAGATTAATCCTAAACTAGTTAAACCTAATTAAGAAATGAGAAAGGTGAATTAAAATAAGAACAATAAATTAAATTTAGAGAAATGTAGAGAACCTCCATGTGGCAACAACCAACATAAAAATATCCATCTAAGAGATAACTTGAGTTAAATTAGGGAGTAGATAGGGGATCAAATCTTGACTCATTAATTGACTTTAGTAATGAATACAAATTAAGGAATAAAAAAGGGGATCAAAAGGCAACTAGGAGAAGAAATAAGAATCTTGTTGAGGTGAGGAAAAGATTAGTTTTAAATTAAAATTTAAGTAAATAATTTTTGAAACCCTTGATGAGAGAGTGAGACATGGGTGGGTGAATAATCAAACTATTGAATTATAAAAAAATAATTAATTATGCATGACATGCCAAGTATCACCTATGAGGACTGCTATAAAAGAAGGGGCAAGCCATGGGAGAAGGGACTTTTTGGGAACCCTATTGTTGGATGGATGAGATTATGTCAGAGTAGTGATTACGAAACTATAATGAGTTTGGTGAGGTAGAGGATTTTATAGAGGGGACTCTTGAGCGAAGGAGTGCTCTCCTCTACCAGCTATTGCATTCCTCCATTGTACAACCCCATTGCAGCTCGGGGGTCTACGGGGAAGAAGAGTACCCAAGGAGTAGGCTGGGAGGTTAACCGGTGGGTCATCACATTCAGATCAAGTATGTCGTCATTCACTCTCGGAGGTGACCGATAACAAGGGAAGACAAGTAACGACAAATCAATTGGAATATCGTCTTCTAGTGAACGATACATATGTGTTGCAATATTATTTTGTATGCTTTCTTTATGGCCTTAGTTAAATACATGTAAATTTTATGATATGTTCAGTGAAATAAAATTTAGGGATGTGATAGATAGTGTTGGATAAATTTTAATTCCCAATGTCTTTCTCTTCTGGTTGTATTTTATTGTGATTTATTTTAAAAATATATAGTATACAATTGGTCCTTAACTTGGCATCAGAGCTATGTTGAACCCTTGAGACCTATGGGCCCATGCATGCATGACTAGTTTTGTTAATTATCTTCTTTTGATCAACTATGGCATGGGAAATTGTATGAAAAACAAGCCAGCACCATAACAATTTCTCGCATGTTAATGTCCCATGGCCTGTCATTAAATTTTTCAATTAACAAGAGCAACAGTCAAGATGGATATTAGGAAGCCTATTTTAGTGTTGCATACTTGGTTGCAAAGGAAGCATAACTAGATCCACTAAGGTTGGCTTTTCAAAAAGATTAAGAAACTGCTGAATCTTTGACGTTATATTTTTAGACAAACTTTAGATTAAAAAACCAGCTATCATATAAAGAAGGTTCGTCCCTACAACCGAATACAAGTAGTGGAATATAGGAACCCACTTCATAAGACATATTGCATTATTTTTAACACTCAAGCTATTTATAATTTTCTTAAATTTTGAGTTTATATGTCCATTATTTTGTTAGTGGTTGAACATCCCTTGAATATTAGTACTACATCATTGTGAAATATTGCCTGTAGATAATTTGTAGACCACTGATCTTCCATGATTGTGTTACTATTTTGTTGTAACTTGTGTATTATAGCATTTCGTTTTTTTAAAAGCAGAACATTTAGTAGCATCTGAGTTCATGTCCTTTAACAATTTGAGATGAAAACAATTGATGATTCCCAGAATCCCAATGCAGATGCGTTCCATTTCTTTTGTGATTTACTTGCTGGTGATTTTGTCCTTAGTAGGAATGTAGAAAAGCCCACACAGCTAAAACTAAGAGTTTGCTTTAGAATGATTGCAAGTTTGACTAGAATTGTACAAAACTTAAGCAGAAAATTGTTAAGGAGTAAAGTGTTCCAAGGGAACGCATCTCACTTGTGAATATATATATATTTATATATATTATATATATATATATAGTCCATTTGTGGGTGTATAAAAGAGGCAGGTCGACTGTTTGACAAATTGCCTCAACAAAATTTGGCTGCATGGAATGCGATTATAGGATGTGCACAACATGGGCTAACAAAGGAGGCCCTTGAGCTCTTTTCAAAAATTGAAATGACAGGAATGAAACCAAAGACATAAATAGGCATGGAGTTTCTAACAATTTGGACCTTTCTAGTTTTACAAAAACATTTATGAATGGGGATATTATCTGGGAAAGTGTTCCATTGGGAAATCTCACTTTACATAAGATTTACACCTCAAAACTTTGAAGGTGTTTTCTCTTGTCAAAATTATCTGCCATAATCACATCCTCAACATTCCTTGAAGCAGAATGATACATATGTGAACCCAGCCTGCCCACAAAATATATGAATCAAATCCAGATTTTAAGCTGAGGCAGCAAACGTACTTGCGTTGATCAAGCACCGTTATATTCGCTCAAACTGAAAGAACAGTTGAGAAATTTAAATCATTTGGCCTCAACCCCATCATCAATGCTTGCCAAAACACCTTGAGAGCCTCTTCATCTTTCCCATTCAGAGCATACCTTGCAATCATCCCACTCCATGAAACAACATTCCTTTCAGGTATATAGTCAAACACTTACTGCGCTTCATCGACAACACGACATTTGGAATACATATCAACAAGAGCACTGCCTACAAAGATATCTGAATCAAATCCTACCTTGAGAATAGAAGCATGAACCTATCTACCCTCTTCCAGAGCCACAATTCTGGCGCCTGCCTTGACCACGCTGGCAAATGTGAATTCATTCAATCTCATTCGTGCTCTCTGCATCTGCCCAAATAGTTTTAAGGCTTCCTCTGCGGGTCCATTCTGAGCATATCCAGTGACTATGGTAGTCCAAGTGATTCCTTCCCTTGATATAAAAAAAAATAAAAATAAAAATTAAGGAATACATAAAAATTGAGAACAAAGGTAAACTAAAATGGATAGATAACACAACTGTTGAAAAATGCATCAAGAAACAATATAAAAGAGGAAGAAAGATGTATTCATGATTTTAATATTACTTCTATATTGCAAATTTACTATCTAAATATTAGTAATATTCCTAGCTTAGCTTTTAAACTATGGAGCAATTTCCAGCCAAGCGTTGGGTTCATTGCTGAGATCGAGGAGTTTCTCACCAAGGTTACACTCCATTTGTAGTTTTCCCCTTTCGAATGGCATGAGTTCAAATGGAAAGTGAGCAAATCAAAGTTACGAGTGACTTTGGCAAAATAAATAGCCCTGAAAGCCAACTTCTAATATCAACAAGGATGACCATACCATACATTAAAGTAGGCTGACATCAACTTGCTAATCATACGCGACTTCGTGCCAAAACCATGTCCACTTTCGAGTAGACTCAGCCAAGAAAAAACACATTGTGACAAAATCGTGGCAAAATCTCAGAACTTCGGAATAGATCCTGATTTTTGTTAGAATCGAAACCAGAGTTTGACTTGGCAAATATATTGGATTCGATATGATGATCCCTATGAATTATAGTGATATGATTTCGTCTTTCCTCGTTGGAAGTTCGGTCCTCCAATTTTTCCGTCAAAATTCTTGTGGGATCAATACATTCATTAACAACCTATTTTTGGCTAAATATTGTGTTACCTGAGTTTTTTTTATTTGCCAAAATTTTAGTTGACTTCGGGTCGCACTCTTCACTTCCATCACGGCCGAGTTAATCACATCGAGTCTGGTTATTTTGATGTAATGTCAAGTGAAGACCAAAACTTTTATTAATGTCTAGCTCTCAGTTCCCAGGTATCATCGTAAGGGTTTAATAAAGGGAGTTGTGTTTAAATAATTCATTTAGAACCCTAAATCAAATGAGAAAAGCAAAAGATAAAACAAAAGCATTAGAGACTTGTAAGAACAATTCTTTATATTTCTGAATTGGTCCAGGGCTTTTGTGTTTCGTATCACCCATCTAGTTTTGAGGATAAACTTGACATTTATTTTCATGAGAAATATAAAAACGTTTTGTTGGAGCATCTGCATGAGACATTGAACCATTCCCAGATATCACGACAGATAAATTGAAATTACTAGAGAAATGACTACTTCAACTTTCTTGGCCGCTACACCAAACCTCTTTGTTAATAATAAAGATCTTAGGAGTGGATAACCTCGGTACACTGATTTTAAATCCATTAAAAAATGCAGAGGAACCCATGAAATTAAAATGAAATGCAATCAAAACCCAGGGACCATAAAGGGGGATTTATGAATCTATAACTTGAGTTGAGTTTCTTGTTACAATAACCGATCCCGTATGTAAGATAGCACTGAAGAATTACCTTTACCAAAATTCACTGTGTGTTCTATATGCATATTTATTTCATAATTTTTTCTCATAGCACCATGCTCCTTTCGCCAAAATTTACAGCGTACAACATGTGGATACAGATCTCCACTGGTATGCGATGAAATAGGAAGACATTTGAACCGTTCTTGCTGACCAAACTCTTCAATGCTCTTTGGCTTTGAAGACACATATGCTTTCATCAAATCTAGTAGTGATATTAGATATTCAAGATAAAGGGTTTCTTGAACCGATGTTGAACTAGAAGTGCAAGAGTGTGTGGCCTGCAAAATTGCTAAGCAGCGTTAGATCTTCTTTTGTATAACCCATGTTGATTGACACGTATAACCCATTTGCGCCATATTATTATTTGTTCTTTAAAGAAAAAATAGTTCCCAGATTAATTTTTCTGTTCTAAAAAACATAAACAATGTCCATTTTCAATAATGCTTCTGGTAAATTTAGGAATATGAGCAAAATTTGATTTGAGAAATCCAATATTTCCGTTCTGATTTTTGTTTTGTGATGGCTATATAGAAATTTACTTGCTTATGAATTAACGTTGTTCACAATTTTCATTCTCTTGTTACATCAAAATCTTTCCCCTTAATGTAAATTTAGACCTTTGTTTCGGCGCAACAGTTGAGAAGGCGACACTAGTCTCTTTTTGAAGGGTGAGATGTCGCTTCCAAATTTAATGTTACTTAATTTTCAGGGACAGCCATGCAGAGTTTTTGGTTCTTAGTTGGGGTTTGGGATTAGTGAATCAAATAGTACATAAACAGATAATAGAAGTTAGGGCTCCAAACACGAATAATCTAGAAATAAGCTAATGAATTCACCAAGGTCCCCACTACAACAAAGAATAAACACATTTCATTTGTATTTTCCATGGAATACCAGTAAAAACAACAACGCATTCTGTGAAAGCCAAGCTACTAATGTAACCACAATTGAAACCAAACCGTGATATGCAATAAGTGGCATCATTCTTATCCATAAACATTAGAGGAAAGATACTCCGAAATAGGGGACAATTGGTGTCAAGAGTCCAGCCTCTCCTACCTAACTCCAAACTCACGAGTGACTTATGCTAAAAATACAAAATGAGTCCTTTTATAGGATTTAGAGTCTCATATTCCCCCCCCTAACAGTTTGTAAGACAACACTCTTTATACACCAACAATTCAGTTTTTAAGTGACACGAGTTTTTAAATTGGATCCTATCTACCGCAATTAACTACTCAATATATTTTCATAAGCAAGTTGTTTCAGAGCGTGTATGCTCTTCATTGCATTAAGAGGTGCTCTACTACCCCGTATACCATAGATGTCATATAATTATACATGATTATTGCGAGCTCATGTTGGCTCTCTATAGCCCAGCATGACATGTCGTAATATAATGCGAAGTGGATAATGTTGGCACATGTCAGCTCAAAAAAATAAAATAAAAATTAATTAATACAAAACAAAAATAAATGTAATGTCAGTTCAGAAAACAAGAAGATATTATTATCTAGTTGAGAGAGCATTTCCAATTGTAGAATTACTCTTTTTTTTTATACTTAAATTGGATTGACAAAATGTATGGTTACTTCATGGATCCTAACATGGAATTTAGGATAATATTTGTGCTAGTGTATATTGCATAGAAATTGATTGATGCTATGGCTTATGAAGTCAAGAAATATTCTAAATCATTGTAAAATCATCTGGTTCAAAAATATAGGTTTTGGTCCAATTCAAAGTGAGGGTATCTGAACGTCACTTTTAATAATAAGAGGCCTTCAGTCTCACAATCGGAAGATGATAGCTTGTGAAGTCTTATTTGCAGAACGCAAAGGTTGTAGGAGTTAAGACATGGATATTATGATTTTGAATATGAAAATTACCACAATAACGGTGGTAACAGGTTCAAGAAATCCCTTCCCTACATGGGATATGCTTTTATTTTAAAGTGTCGTGACCTGAATTTTTAAAACCATTTTGAATATTCAACCATTAGAAATTCAGTTGAGATATACATTGTTTATTAATTAACAATATCCTCGACTAGTTTCATATTTCATAGTTGACTAATAAAAAGAAAAAGAAAAAGAAAAAAAGAAGAAAACTTCAATGGCTGATTTTGGCACCCAAGTATTAACTAGTAATAGCTAAACTAAGTTCGCTCTGGTTAACCATGTCATGATTGCATGAAATTGGTCCTTGGTGTAGGAATTTTGTTATGTTTAATAGGAAAACACCCAAACCTATAATAGTAATGACACAACCACATGTAGAACATGGCACCTCTATAACGTAAATCGTCCTCAAATCTCCCAATATATAAAAAGTTTTGATAATTGCATTTGGGTACGAGAAGTTTTGCCTATAAACTGTTTGACACATGCAAAATATTTCACTGCCATATGACGCACATGAGTATCCTTTCTTTGAAAGGAACTTATATTAATGCCTATAAACGTTGGAAGAATGTTGAATGTATTCTGAAATGCCAAGTTGGTCGTGAAATAAGGGGGGGGGGCGACTGTGTTTTCAAAAATAGATCTGAGGTCGAGATATCATCAGTTGAGAATCAAAGAAGAAGATATTTAGAAGACAACCTTTAAAACAATATTTGGACATTATGAATTGGTAGTTCTACCCTTTGGAATGAAAAATGCCCCGTGTGTGTTCATGAGTTTGATGAACGAAATATTTCGGGATTACTTAGACAAGTTTGTACAAGTATTTATTGATGACATTTTGATCTACTCAAGACCCCAGAGGAGCATGATGAACACTTGAGGATAGTTCTACAATGTTAGAGAAAACCAATTATATGGTAAGTTGTCAAAGTGTTCCTTTTTCCAAACCAAGATTCATTATCTTGGGCACATTATCTTTGGGGATGGTATCGCAGTATACCTGGTAAAGATTGAGACCATCATGGAATGGCCAACACCAAGATGGCAAGCCCCATTATTGAGAACCAAAGAAATAACAAGAAATTCATTTGGACTGAAAAATGTGGAGAGGCATTCCAACAGTTAAAGGTGTTATTAACGATAACACCAATTTTGAAGGTGTCGGATATGGAACAAGAATTTTTGGTTTGCACTAATGCCTCCAAGGAAGGGCTAGGTTGTGTGTTGATGCAAGAAGGAAGAGTAATAACTTATGCATCGAGGAAAATTTGACCCCATGAAGAAAACTACGTAACCTATGATCTAGAAACGACAACAAATGTTGATGCACTAAATATTTGGAGATTAGCAAACTTTGCAGATTAGATGATGGTTAGTGGACCAAGTTAAGGTCCAGTGGGACAATTATAGTCTTAGTTTAGCTACTTGGGAGGATTCCTAGGAGAGGCATTACCATTTTTTTCCTTACTTATTCCAAGGACTTCGAGACGAAGTCTATTATTAAGAGGGGGTGTATGTAGTGCCCTGCTCTAGTTGACTGACAATGATATGAGGTTAGCATTTATTTAGCCCTAAGGCCCACACTTTATTATTTGAGGACCTCAGGTTGAGGATCCGAACAAATGACTCTATTTATTGGTTGTGATATTAGTGGTTGTGATGTTTATGTATGATCTCCATTGATATTATGATGAAGATAACATTAATGGTTATGCATGTTCTCTATTGATATTCTGATGATTGTGGTATAAATGGTTATATTTGTTATCTATTTGATGTTATGATGATGATAGCCATGATGGATGTGTCCCCTATGTTACCTACTTGCATGAGTTATGGTTCACAATGAACAATGATGAGAATGACCAGGTGATGGTAATAATGCTATTATGACAATAACTAACACTGAGAAACCTTGTTACTGATTATTATTGAGTATGGTAGGAAACCACCAGAGGCACTCGCACATGATGAGTTGATGACACCTGGTTTGATGAAAATTCATATTATTTTATCTTTGAAATTCTAAGTCGATTTTGAAACCTGCTATATATGTTTATCTATATTTTGATGATATGTTAATGGTTGCAGGCAGAGATTAGTTGCTTGGCCGAATGACTCACATATGGGTGATGGGGTTGTACAAGTGGATGGAATTACATGGGACGGGTGGGATAGTGTCCCTAATCTCACCCACTAGCACTCCTGCCATGACTTTGGTTGGAAAAGTTGAAACACCTTCACCTTGAAGATCACGATGCCATGAGGGTAGGTCCCAAAGTTGGGTCGCTCGTGAGGATTTTACCAGGGGGCGCGCATCAAGGTGGATTCCTTGATCCCCAACACCATTAGTCTTAGTATAGCAGGCAACATAAGAGATGATAGTGGTCTATGACATTGCACCTATACTTTCCCCTCGTAGTCACTCAATGCTTGAAGGGAAAGTGGTCTGGCACCCTTGGAACTTCAAGGGAATTTCTTGAAGGGCATGACCAACTTGGCACCCTTGGCATCACAGATAAACTATTGGGCGTGGCACCCTTGGAACTTCAAGGGAAGTTCTTGAAGGGCACGACCAAACTTGGCACCCTTGGAATCATTAAAAATAAATTAATTGATAAATATAATCAAGAAATGAAAACTAGGTAAATTTACATCAAGGGTAACTGATGTTATAAACCGAGGTAATTAAATTAAAAATAAAACTTGGGTTAAGAGGATCATAGGAAAAAATAAAATAGGTTAGCTTAAAAACTCTACCCTTCCCATGTTGGAAAATATTAGGTAGATTAGGTAGTTTAATTAGGAAAAAGGGGAAAGAGAGACATAATTGTAAGGATAAAGATTAATCCTAAACTAGTTAAACCTAATTAAGAGAAGAGGAAGGTGAATTAAAATAAGAATAATAAATTAAATTTAGAGAAATGTAGAGAACCTCCATGTGGTAACAACCAACATAAGAATATTCATCTAAGAGATAACTTGAGTTAAATTAGGGAGTAGAAAGGGGATCAAATCTTGACTCATTAATTGATTTTAGTAATGAACACAAATTAAGGAATAAAAAAGGAGATCAAGAGGCAACTAGGAGAAGAAATAAGAATCTTGTTGAGGTGAGGAAAATTTAAGTAAATAATTTTTGAGACCCTTGATGAGAGAGTGACACATGGGTGGATGAATAATAAAACCATTGAATTATATAAAAAAAATAATTATGCATGACATGCCAAGTGTGACATATGAGGACTCCTATGAAATAAGGGGCAAACCATGGGAGAAGGGAATTTTTGGGAACCCTATTGTTGGATGGATGAGACTATGTCAGAGCAGTGATTACGAAACTATAGTGAGTTTGGTGAGGTAGAGGATTTTAGAGAGGGGACTCTTGAGCCAAGGAGTGCTCTCCTCTACGAGCTATTGCATTCCTCCATTGTACAACCCCATTGAGGCTTGAGGGTTCGCAGGGAAGAAGAGTACCCATCGAGTATGCTGGGAGGTTAACCGGTGGGTCATCACATTCGGATCAAGTACGCCGTGATTCACTCTCGGAGCTGACCGACAACAAGGGAAGACAAGTAACGACAAATCAATTGGTGTCTTGTCTTTTGGTGAACGGTACATGTGTGTTGCAATATTATTTTGTATGCTTCCTTTATAGCCTTAGTTAAATATATGTAAATTTTATGATACATTCAGTGAAATAAAATTTAGGGATGTGATAGACAGTGCTGGATAAATTTGAATTTCCAATGTCTTTCTCTTCTGGTTGTATTTTATTGTGATTTAGTTTACAAATATATCGTATACAACTAGTCCTTACACTAGATAGGGTACCGAAGGTAGCCCCGCCTACCGCCATTTATTTGATATGTGCTAAGAAATGTAGTAATATCATCTCCTAGACTGGGAAATTTGTTTTCTTTCTGATTCACTCTCAAAGTAAGGGGAATATTGTGACCACATCCATGGCCCCCCAGAAAGGGTTCCCCTTTGTAGCAGAAGCAAGTTGACAAGGTCGTGGAGGAGTACACATTAGGGGAATTTTGAGTTCTAAACTGGGCCTCCTAAGAAAATGCACAACAAAAATAAATTTTATAAGAACCAATAGGATTCAAGATGATGATGTCAACCATGGGGGATGATTCACCATTTTTGGAGTAAAAAAGTAAAACGATTAAGAAATAATAAAATGATAAAACTACCGTTTCAACATGTATTTTCAACTTATCTCCCTAAAGTTTTATTTAAATTTTGAGCGAGTGTACTTGTTAGATGAAAAATTCAATTCCTCATCCAAGGAGTATCCATGTTGCACACTTTCGATGGACCTTCTACATGAAAAATGAGAAATACATGAAAAAAAGTGATTGCAATTATGTCTTTCATGTATTTCTCATTTTTCGTGTAGTAGGGTCCATCGAAAGTAGCAACATGGGTACTCCTTGGATGAGGAATCAAGTTCTACATCCAATGATTGTTTCTGCTTGAATTTGAGTAAACCCATAGGAAGATAAGTTGAAAATACGAGTTGAAAAAATATTTTTTTTTTTCCTCTCTAAAATTTGATGACGCAATCTAATGTTACTTTATTATTTTCATTATTATTTTATAATTTCCTTAGGAGGCCCATTTTAAACCTCAAAATTCCCCTAATGAGGACATCTTCTTCTGTACCCTTGCACTATTAGATCAAGCATTCGATCGATCTGACTCTTAGGGAACCTCTACCCAATGGGCCGATATACCGTTGCTCCCTTTTGGAAAACAAAGAAATCAAGAAACAAATTCAGGAGTTACTATAAAACATGCACATCTGACCAAGTTCCTCACCTTGTGGGATCCCAATTGTACTCATGCAAAATAAGAATGAGACCTCGAGACTCTGCATTCATTATTGAGCACTAAATAAAATCATTGTCAAGAACAAATACTTGATCCCACATATTGATGGCCTTCTGTACCATCGTAAAGGGGCCAAATACTTTAACAACATTGATATGAAGTCTAGCTATCACCAAGTTCCTCTACAATCCACAGATATATGGAAGATCACCTTCAAATCCAAGGAGGGTGTCTTTAAGTCTTTGGTCATGCCCTTTTGGTTGACAAATTCCCCTGTAACTTTCTTGAGGATGATGGACGACATTTTACAACCTTTCACCAACTTGTTCGTGGTTGTATATCTGGACGACATCCTCATCTTCAACAAGAGTTAGATAGAGCACTTGCAACATGTTTAGCAGGTCCCTCAAACCCTGGAACAATAGAAACTATGTGCCAATTTGGAGAAATACTCCTTTGGCATGAATTAGGTCCAATATATGGGATACATAATTGATGAGAAAAGCATGCATGTGGATCCAACTAAGATCCAAGTTATTCGGGATTGGCCATCCCCAACAACTTTCACAGGGATTTGCATATTTTTGGGGCTTACCAATTTCTATCAAAGGTTCGTGTTGGGATTCTCTCATATAAATTGGCCCTTGAGTCAAGTTACCAAGGGTGAAGAGAAAGAAAAGTTTTTTTTGTCTGAGGCACAACAAAAGACATTTGTTGAGTTGAAACACCATCATTGATTTGCGCTAGTACTCATATTGTGAGACTTGTGACGACCATTTGAAATTGAGATAGATGCCTCTGACTATGCTATTGTTACATTTCTCACCTAGCAAAGGCATCTGATGGCGTATCATAGTGAGACACTCTATGATACTATTCAGAAATATCCCACCTATGATAAGGAGATGTACTCCATCATCCATGCTTGTCGACAGTGGAAACATTACATTATGGAGAAGGAGACGATCATCCACATATATCACCGACCTGTTCAATTTATACAGACATACAAAACAAAAATAAATGTAATGTCAGTTCAAAAAACAAGAAGATATTATTATCTAGTTGAGAGAGCATTTCCAACTGTAGAATTACTTGTTTTTTTTTTTTACTTAAATTGGATTGACAAAATGTACGGTTACTTCATGGATCCTAACATGGAATTTAGGATAATATTTGTGCTAGTGTATATTGCATAGAAATTGATTGATGCTATGGCTTATGAAGTCAAGAAATATTCTAAATCATTGTAAAACCATCTAGTTCAAAAATATAGGTTTTGGTCCAATTCAGAGTGAGGGTATCTGAACATCACTTTTAATAATAAGAGGCCTTCAGTCTCACAGTCGGAAGATGATAGCTTGTGAAGTCTCATATGCAAAACGAAAAGGTTGTAGGAGTTGAGACATGGACATTATGATTTTGAATATGAAAATCACCACAATAACGGTGGTAATAGGTTCAAGAAATCCCTTCCCTACATGGGATATGCTTTTATTTTAAAATGCCGTGACCTGAATTTTTAAACCCATTTTGAATATTCAACTATTAGAAATTCAGTTGATATATACATTGTTTATTAATCAACAATATCCTCGACCCTTGATGAGAGAGTGACACATGGGTGGGTGAATAATCAAACTATTGACTTATAAAAAAATAAGTAATTATGCATGACATGCCAAGTGTCACCTATGAGGACTCTTATAAAAGAAGGGGCAAACCATGGGAGAAGGGAATTTTTGGGAACCCTATTCTTGGATGGATGAGACTATGTCAGAGCAGTGATTACGAAACTATAGTGAGCTTGGTGAGGTAGATGATTTTAGAGAGGGGACTCTTGAGCCAAGGAGTGCTCTCCTCTACCAGCTATTGCATTCCTCCATTGTACAATCCCATTGTAGCTCAGGGGTCCGCAGGGAAGAAGAGTACCCAAGGAGTATGCTAGGAGGTTAACCGCTGGGTCATTGCATTCGGACCAAGTACGTCGTCATTCACTCTCGGAGGTGACCGACAACAAGATAAGACAAGTAACGACAAATCAATTGGAGTCTCATCTTCTGGTGAATGATACATATGTGTTGCAATATTATTTCGTATGCTTTCTTTATAGCCTTAGTTAAATATATGTAAATTTTATGATATGTTCAGTGAAATAAAATTTAGGGATGTGATAGACAGTGTTGGATAAATTTGAATTGCCAATGTCTTTCTCTTCTGGTTGTATTTTATTGTGATTTAGTTTAAAAATATATCGTATACAACTAGTACTTACACTAGACAAGGTACCGAAGGTAGCCCTGCCTATCGCCATTTATTTGATCTGTGCTAAGAAATGTAGTAATATCATCTCCTAGATTGGGAAATTTGTTTTATTTCTGATTCACTCTCAAAGTAAGGGGAATATCGTGACCACATCCATGGCCCCCCAGAAAGGGTTCCCCTTTGCAGCAAAAGCAAGTTGACAAGGTCGTGGAGGAGTACACATTAGGGGAATTTTGAGGTTTGAAATGGGCCTCCTAAGAAAAATGCACAACAAAAATAAATTTTATAAGAACCAATAGGATTCAAGGTGATGATGTCAACCATGGGGGATGATTTACCATTTTTGGAGTAAAAAAGAAAAAAGATTAAGAAATAATAAAATGATAAAACTACTTTTTCAACACATATTTTCAACTTATCTCCCTAAGGTTTTATTTAAATTTTGAGCGAGTGTACTTGTTAAATGAAAAATTTAATTCCTCATCCAAGGAGTATCCATGTTGCACACTTTCGATGGACCTTCTACATGAAAAATGAGAAATACATGAAAAAAAGTGATTGCAATTACGTCTTTCATGTATTTCTCATTTTTCGTGTAGTAGGGTCCATCGAAAGTAGCAACATGGGTACTCCTTGGATGAGGAATCAAGTTCTACATCCAATGATTGTTTCTGCTTGAAATTTTAGTAAACCCATAGGGAGATAAGTTGAAAATATGAGTTGAAAAAATAGTTTTTTCTTTTTCCCTCTAAAATTTGATGACGCAATCTAATGTTACTTTATTATTTCCATTATTATTTCATAATTTCCTTAGGAGGCCCATTTTAGACCTCAAAATTCCCCTAATGAGGACATCTTCTTCTGTACCCTTGCACTATCAGGTCAAGCATTCGATCGATATGACTCCTAGGGAACCTCTACCCAATGAGCCGATATACCACTGCTCCCTTTTGGAAAACAAAGAAATCAAGAAACAAATTCGAGAGTTACTATAAAACGAGCACATCTGACCAAGTTCCTCACCTTGTGGGATCCCAATTGTACTCATGCAAAATAAGAATGAGATCTCGAGACTCTGCATTCATTATTGAGCACTAAATAAGATCATTGTCAAGAGCAAATACTTGATCCCACAGATTGATGGCGTTCTAGACCATCTTAAAGGGGCCAAATACTTTAACAACATTGATCTGAAGTCTGGCTATCACCAAGTTACTATACAATCCACAGATATATGGAAGACCACCTTCAAATCCAAGGAGGGTGTCTTTGAGTCGTTGGTCATGCCCTTTTGGTTGACAAATTCCCCTGCAACTTTTATGAGGATGATGGACGGCATCTTGCAACCTTTCACCAACTCATTCGTGGTTGTATATCTGGACGACATCCTCATCTTCAACAATATTTAGATAGAGAACTTGCAACATATTTAGCAAGTCCCTCAAACCCTGTGACAACAGAAACTATGTGCCAATTTGGAGAAATACTCCTTTGGCATGAATTAGGTCCAATATATGGGATACATAATTGATGAGCAAAGCATGCATGTGGATCCAACTAAGATCCAAGTTATTCGGGATTGGCCATCCCCAGCAACTTTCACAGAGCTTCGCATATTTTTGGGGCTTACCAATTTTTATCAAAGGTTCGTGTTGGGATTCTCTCATATCAATTGGCATTTGAGTCAAGTTACCAAGGGTGAAGAGAAAGAATTTTTTTTTGTCTGAGGCACAAAAAAAGACATTTGTTGAGCTGAAACACCATCATTGATCTGCGCCAGTACTCACATTGTCAGACTTGTGACAACTGTTTGAAATTGAGATAGATGCCTTTGACTATGCTATTGTTGTAGTTCTCACCTAGCAAGGGCATCTGATGCCGTATCATAGTGAGACACTCTATGATACTATTCAGAAATATCCCACCTATGATAAGGAGATGTACTCCATCATCCATGCTTGCCGACAGTGGAACCATTACATTATGGATCAGGAGACGATCATCCACATAGATCACTAACCTCTTCAATTTATACAGACATAATATAAGTTGCAAAACAATCACCATAAAAAATGGTCCACATACCTACAACAATTCCATTTGAGCATTAAATACAAGAATGGAATCACCAATAACATTGCAGATTACCTTAGTTGGCCCTTGGTTGTGGCACTAACCACTGTTCTCAACTCTTGTAGGCATGAGACTTCTAAATGGACGCAGTTGTATAAAAATGATCCTGAATTTTCCACCACCTACCAAATGCTCATGGATGTAAAGAAAGTACCAAACCTCCACCTCCAGGATGTGTTGTTATGCTACTTGGGGCACGCTTGAGTTCCTTGAAGAGAGTGTGTCAAGCTAATTTGGGACACATATTACAGTGAGGTCGCAGGACACTTTGGTTTATAGAAAATCGTGGTACTGCAGAAGTATTTTTATTGGTCAAAACTCCAATAGGATGTTTGAAAATATATCAAATCTTGCATTTCTTGTGCCATCGCCAATCCAAACATTAAGAAGCAAGGCTTGTACACTCCTATGCCTACTCCTAACCAACCTTGGGAATCCATCTCCATGGACTATATCTCTGGCCTTCCTTCTGCCAAGAA
This sequence comes from Pinus taeda, assembly GCA_000404065.3. Taxonomy (NCBI): domain Eukaryota; kingdom Viridiplantae; phylum Streptophyta; class Pinopsida; order Pinales; family Pinaceae; genus Pinus; species Pinus taeda. Next base: position 48,269 of record APFE030895258.1, read on the forward strand.
TGGTAATGATTGTGTATTTATGGTCGTTGATAGATCTTCTAAGATGGATATATTGATGGTTTGCAATAAGAGCATCATAGCGGAAAACACTGCAAAAATCTTCTTTGAATGAGTGTGGGTACATTTTGGGATTCCAAAAACCATTATATCATATTGGAATAGTAGGTTCCTAAGCACTTTATGTTCGAGCCTCTCGTCATTGCTGGACACTAATCTCACCAAGTCGAATACATTCCATCCTCAAGTTAATGACCATACATAAGTTTTCAATAGGATGATAATTCATATACTACGCATGTACAACTCCAAGCATCCACGAACATGGGATGATAGTCTTCCCTATATTCAACAAAAATATAACAAACCCATTCTAGTTCGACTAGCCACAACCCCTTTTAAGTGGGCATGAGATTTCAGCCATTGTGTCCCATTGATGTTGTAACGCCTCTTACGACTACAAAGGCATAATCCGCACATGTTCAATCTGAAGCCGATAAAGCCACCAAGTTTATTGAGCACATCCAACACATTCACCAACAGGTTCATGATATCCTATATAAATCCAATTCCAAGTAAAACCAACATGATGATCAACATCGGGTTCCACATAAGTTTGAAGTGGGTGACACAGTTTGGTTTCAATTTAAGAAGAAATGTCTTACGAAAACCCATCAAAAGCTTCGACCACTCTGATATGGACCTTACACCATCACTAAGGTCGTGGGTGAAAATTTATTCGAGCTTAACATTCCCCCATTCCTTAGCATGCACCCAATGTTTAATTTGGACCAACTTCGGTCATACTTTCCGTCATTGTTGGACACATCAGACATTGTTGAGAAACTGACAACAATAGAGCTCAACCTATATTGCATTGAATAGGCAACGACTAATTAGATCACAGACACACAAATTAAGAACACTCACCAACAGAGGATCCAATTGTATCATGGAGTCAAAGCCAGCCAGCTCCTACACCAAAGCAAGTGGCTCACGAGGGACCAAGTTTAGCAGAAGTTTCCCCATCTCATGTAGGCACTCAACGCAATGGGGACCATTGCTTCCTAAGGGGGGAGGACTAATCTAGGTGGATATTGGTGGCCACCCACCTATTCCATTTTCTCCCCCAACACAATTTCCTTTCATTTTCTTAATTTCTAAAACAATTTACTATTTTTGGCAGTTTTTCAGGTCGTGAACTTTCAGAGGCCTGAACAGTTTTGGATGCCTACAACTGTATAGAAATGATACTGAATTTTCCACCACCTACCAGATGCTCATGGATGGAAAGCAAGTATTAGATTTCCACCTCCAAGATGCATTGTTATGCTACCTAGGGCACCATTGTGTTCCTTCAAGCGAGCGTGCCAAGCTAATTTGGAAGGCCCAATATAGTTGGATCACAAGACACTTTGATTTGGAGAAAACCGTAATAATAATGAAAAAGTATTTTTATTAGCCAAAACTCCAACAGGATATTGGAAAATATATCAGATCTTGCATTGTCTGTGCCATCACCAACCTAACCATTAAGAAGCAAGGCTTGTACATTCCTATGCCTACTCCTAAACAACCTTGGGAATCTATCTCCATGGAATATATATCTGGCCTTCCTTCTACCAAGCATGGTGACAAATGTGTATTTGTGTTATGTCATACTTCAGTAGACAGTTCCTAGCTGTGGGAACCAGTGCTTGAGACATTTTGAGATTAATTAAAAACAATTTAAATTCTATGGTTGGAAGTACAGGGCATGAGGGCTTGCAAGCAAAGCTTCCAATTCTGAAACCCTAGCCTTCTAGAGAAGAATGGCCAGAGAGGCGAATTGCAGGGTGGTGATGTAAAGCATAAAATGGAGGAGACATAATTTTGGCTTTAAATCTGTAGAAAGAATGATGTAAGACTGAGAAAACATGAATGAGGTTCCTGGATGTGGAGCATCCATTAAGGGCTTCAAGCTTAATTTTAATGAGTACAATTAAGTAAATTTATCAAAAAATAAACTAAAGCACCTACTGCATATTACACTATCCAAGAGAGGAAAATACATAAATATGAATGTTGAAACTCAAGAAAAAGATAGTCTCTGCAACTTCCCAATGCTGGAATCAAACTAAAATTTCATTATTAGATTTCAAAGAGAATGGTTTATTTACATTTCCAGTCATGGATGACTGTGACCTTCTGAACCCTTTCAAAATCTATTTTCCCTCCTTTTATCCTACCGCCTAGCCCTACTGCATAACTGCTATGATCAGTTTCAAAACTGATTCTTGAAGCAGTTTTAGAAACTGTTTCTTTCCTTCTGAAAAAAAAATTCTTAAATAATTTAAAATTATAAATGGTAGCTTTGACATTATATATAATATATATATATATATATATATATATATATAATATATATATATATATATATATATATATATATATATATATATATATCTATATATATATATATAAAAAACTTTTAAAAATAAAAACCCTTCCTCCTTTATAAGTTAGAAGAGAGAAACCAACACATTTTGGGTCGCCAACAAACTGTCAATGAAACAATTATAAACCCAGGCTGAGTAAAAAATCTCATAAAATCTAGTTGTAATTGAAGAGATGGAGTACGGGTCCCATTGTCCTACCTATGTATAAATTGACAAACTTACATACAGCCTTCGAAAATCCGTTACTGCCCACGGGACGACTCATAGTGGTTTATGGAAGTTAAGGAGGGTGATCCCGTAATTAATTTGGAGCATTGATCATACGATGTGTAGTTTTAATGAATCTTCCTACGAGGGCATGCTTTATCATAAACTCTATGAAATTCATGCCACTGGGGTGCCATTGATTTAGGATACTCTTATCATGAGCCATCGATCTGTAATGTTTAACGTTGCTTACAATTTTTAATGCCATTGGTTCTAGGCTAGAAAGCCATTGGTATATTGTAACCTTAAATTTAGCATCCATGCCTATGAGTCTTCCAGATAGTGGTCCATGTGACCACAATATACGCCTTATAGAGCAACTTCTTTAAACGTATTACAAAAACAAATTTGTCATTGTAGATACTGCTTGCAGAGAAATAGCTGGAGTGTCATTTGTGCACAATATGTCCTTCAATTGCCTTGAAGGTCTCATTTTAGAAATCATATCAACATTATACTTGTGCGTGTTGAAGAGTCTCACTGCTTCCTCATGCAAATCAGTTAACTTTAATAATTCCCATTTGTTGTAGCTAGAGCCCCTACGCACAAGATTCATGTCTATTGAACTTGAAATAGAACCATTCTTAGGAAATGTCATTGCCCAAAATTTAAGCTCTAAATGGTTCAACACTCCCTTGGTGGTTTTTTTGGAAACCCCTTAACCTCATTAAGGTAGTATGAGCCCCAATTATCATCATTTGGTTAGGAAAAATAGACCAATCTTATTTTCTCTATTCCCGCATTAGTGAATGGATTCTAATGACCCCAAAGCATTTATAAGCTGATAATAGGCTCGTCTCTGTGATGGATTATACCCTTTGCGTGGACTTGATAAATAACATGTCCATTTGAGTAACCTCTTTGAAGGACCACATCTTGGAGGAGAGAGGTCAGATTAGGAAACTCATGGATCATAGCATTATGGATCACGCTCTTAATAATCAACACTTCATTCGTAGATCTGTTGGAAACTATGATCATGTTTCTTGTTACTCCCCTTGCTAGAAGACGAAATTTTCTCTTCATGCCTATGTGCTTGGCATATTTTTCATTCACACGAGCTTCATTGTATCAAATAACCACATCATGGTCATATCTTTCTCGACCAACTCATTTTTTCAGTAAATCTCCAGTAAGTGCAAGGAATTTAGAATGGTGTGCAAGAGAGTGGACCAAATAAGCTAGAACGTATTATGGAAAACAAATGACATAATTCCCACCTGATGGGGCATCAGTTTGTTGTAACTATGCCTCCAGAAACTTGTTGAGGGCAATCCCCTATAATATCAATGTTACCTAGAATATGTTGTCTTCCATGGCCATTCAAGTTAACTTTTAGGCTTTGAAATTTAAAATTGAAAAAAAATTGGCATGTGAATACAATAAGCCAAAAAGAAGCAGAAGAAACCAGTGACCAACATAAGTGCATCTGCTAGCATTGAAATGGTACTAAATGTATAACAAACCTGAAAGAACACCTTATGTTCATGCACCATATTCTTTTTTGATAGTATCACAAAATTCCTTCCAATCATGTCAAGATAGAAGTACTTTAACTCCCGATGTTGGATTATAGAAAATGGAACATAAGCATGAGAATCTTTAGATCTTTCTGGTAGTGCAACCTTCATAATAAGTTTATCAATGACCACATCACTGAATGAGGATGCAAAAATAATATTAAGATAACGTCTGTCATTAGTTGCTTGGAAGAGAAGATCATATAGAAGTAAGCAGTAGTCTACTACAAAAGTGGCTTGCCAACCTCCAAACATAGGATATTGAGGTTCAATTTCTAGTTTTTTCTTTGACTTTTTCTAGAGTCAGCCCTCAAATGTGAGAGAAAAATAATCCCAATTTCATCCCAGTTATTTTTAGGATATTCTGACACATAGGAAATAGCTATGTATAACTTGGTCTAGTGTAGAGTTAGGTAAAGTGTGTTTCTTTACTATGTATTTTTGTAACTTACAATCCAATGGTCACGATATGTTCTAGACATGAAGTGATCCGATAGTTCATTCTCTCCTCGGTATTACTGACACTTGATCCACGGCTTAACACCCGATTGGTCCATGATCTCTATTTAAAGAGCATGGAGGGTCATTTATAAGGTGATCATTCATGAGAGAAGCTTATGTAAATTTTCTTTCTTTTACAATAATAAATTTCTTGAAGTGGTCGCATTGGCTCAGGCTATGGACTGTTTCCCTCTTTGAGAGTTTTAACCACGTCAAGAATACGACTGTATTAATCTGTGATCCGTTTGTGAGCAGTGTCCTTTGGTGTTCTACCTGAGGAACTTACCTTATAAATTCCTACATGGTATCAGAGCCAAGTTGAGGGCCGCATCCATTGGTGATCTAAATCCGAAGCCGGTACAAGTGCATTCGACTTTCATTCCTTAGATCTACTATTTCTGACTGCTTTTGGGCCGAGAGGACTACTCTATTGTGTTAGGAGAATCTGTTCCAGTGAGGAACCCCTTTCTTTTCACCTGAAAAGTTTTCTGGTAGCCCTAGCCACGTCATTTTTAAGATCTGGAGGTATACAACCTTTATTTGCAGTTTTAGTTATTTATCTCTCTGTTTATTTCGGTTTATTTATTTCTCTATTTTTTATTACCGATTTATACCTTTCATTACTGCGTATGCTCTTTTCCCTATGACTCTATGCGATCTGGGAAAATTAGAAACAAAAAGGAAGGATTTTTCTCATGCGTATGCTCTTTTCCATCGCTTCTTAGTGTGATCTCGGAAAATCAGAAACATTGAGGAAAATATTTAGTTTCCGGCGAAATCCAATTCAAGCCGCAAGGTTTGGTTTTTTTTGTATGTCCGTTTTTGGGTTGTGTGGTTTTGTATTTTTTAAGAAAAAAGGGTTTTCTCAAGTAAGCACGCACTTCAAATTTCAGTGACTAAAAAAAAAACCCTTCCTCTTTTCAAAAAATTACTAACCTTTTAAATTAGCTCACTTGGTCCAAAGTTACTTTATGAGAATAGAGGTCGTAGGTTCAAGTCTTTTTTTTTGTTGAGTTATTTTTTCGAAAAACACATGTAACTTATCTTTTAAAGTTACTTTATGTAAAAGTGTTCTTACACATTATAAAGAGTGAGTCACTTATAATTCTAAAGTCTCTTTATCTTTTATTTAAGTTACAATTTAGTTGGTAGCTCATAAAGTACCATTGTAAAAGTAATTTTCACCTATTTATAAAAGTGGGTCACATAATGTTTTTTAAAAGTGAGTTAATTATATTAAGTTTCGAAAGATGGGGATTTTTTTTAAAAATATAACATTATCATTCACTTCCGCACATTCACGTACTTCATTGGCATCTTTAACAATTTTTCTTCAAAAAGCCATAACTTCTTCATTTGGAAGCTGTTTTTAGAGCCGTTTTTTTTAATCGGCCTAATTTTTCGATATCTTTCCATTGGAACACTTAGTTTCAGCATCTACAACTTTAGTTTCAGTTAAAATGGAAATTCCATGCCAAGTTATTCTTGTCAGCACCAATTACTTCCAATGGGTGTCCTACATGGATGATTTACTTAGAAGTAAAGGTGTTTATAGAATAGCCTCATGCCAAGAGTCTAAACCTAAATATGAAGATAAGGCAGTCAAATGGGAAAATAAGCAAGATCAAGTACGTGGGTTGATAGGGATGTCTATGTCTCCAGACCTTAGATTCCATGTTGCAGAACTTGATACCCCTAATGAAGCAATGAAACATATCAATAAAATTTTTGGAATTAAAAATGAAATTAGAGCCCATCAACTCGAAAATGAATATTTTACATTGGACCCCAATAATTTTTCTTCCATTGAAGCTTTTTTTTCCTAGTTCAAGACCCTTAGAATTCTCCTGGAAAGTGTTAAGGTAAAGAAAGAAGATAGTAGCCTTATCTATTCCATTCTTATTAATTTAGGACCATCCTACTTTGTGTTTGTTTCTACCTTCCATTTTACTAGAGAAGCCTTTATTTCTCAAGGAAAAGCCTACAAGTCCCCCTCTTTTGATGCCTTTTGTGATTTTTTAATAAGAGAACAAGAAAAACTCTTACATCTTGGTCTTCTTAATCTTGTAAACTCTTCTAGGAAAGCCTTAGCCACCCAAAAATAACCAAGTTCAAAGAATATTAAGAAGCGACATCCTAAAAAGAATGGTCATAAACCAACCAAGGGTTATAAGCACTTTTAGTCTCAAAATGAAAAATCAATTCAACAAAATGATAAGGAAAATAAAAACAAAGGGAAGAAAACTGATAGGCATTGCAACTTTTGTAATCGAGATGGCCACTTAGAATCCAAATGCTTTAAGAAGATGGAAGCCTTGGAAGCAACAATGAAGAAGAATAACATCCATTTGGAGCACTCTTCAACTTCAACTTCATATTCAGGAATAACACATTCTGCATGTGGTTGTCAAGCATCTCGATCTGGTTATGCACTAAATGTATCTTCTTCTTCTCATTCGCATGAGTGGCTCATTGATTTTGGAGCTTCTTATCACATGGCCAAAAATAAAGCCATGTTTTCTTCTTTAAATGATTGTAACATCAAAAATATATATGTTGGTGGTGATAGATCTCTTAGTGTTGAAGGGACTGGAACTATTCATCTAGACAATGGTCAATTTAATGATGTATTATATGTTCCAACCTTATCCTGCAACCTTCTTTCTGTATATAAGATAACTCATTCAAGTGAAGGTAAAATCGTTGAATTTTCACCTCATGATGTTGTAATTAAGGACATAAGAGATCCTAGACAAATTTTAGCTATTGGCATTGATGATGATTCTACAAGGCTATATAAGTTTAACAACTTTGGGTCATCAACTCTTCGGTCGATATTTTTTGCTCATAATGATGAAGTGAGCAAACTTTGGTATGAAATATTTGGTCACCTAAACTATCGCTCCCTTCAAAATCTATGTAAAGAAAATATGGTGACATATATTCCTATGGTATCTTGCAGAGATGGTGTTTGTTCCCGATATGTACTCAGAAAACATCATCAGGATAGTTTTGAAAAATGTGCCTCTTGGCATGTCTCAGCCCCTTTACAGCTTGTGCATAATGATTTATGTGGTCCACTTCCAGTTGTTTCATTCTCTGGCTACAAGTATTTCTTAACTTTCATTGATGATTTCTCTAGATTCACTTGGGTATACTTCTTACAACTCAAGAGTGAAGTATTTAACATGTTCTTGGCCTTTAATGCCTTTGTTGAGAAACAATCTGGATAATTCTTAAGCTAAGATCTGATAATAGCAGAGAATATATTAACAACAAATTCATCAACTTTTGCATTGAGCATGGAATTCAAACGCAACATACTGTTCCATATACTCCACAACAAAATGGTGTATCTAAAAAGGAAGAATCACAAGTTAAAGGAAATGGCTAGTTGTATGCTTCAATCTAAAGGACTTAGTCTTAAGTTTTGGGTAGAAGCAATTAACTGTAAAAATTACATAGTAAATCACACTCCTACTAATGTTTTAAAGAATATCACTCTAGAAGAAGCATGGAGATCAATTAAACTAGATGTAAGTCACTTTCATGTTTTTGGAAGTGAAGCATGGGCCCATATTCCCGATGAGAAACATAAAGCCTTAGAACTTAAGAGTGAAAAATGTATTTTTGTTGGATATTCTGAAGATGTTAAAGGATATAGACTTCTTCCACCTAAGTCCAAAAATGTTATCATTAGAAGAGATGTAATGTTTTTTGAAAATATATCGACCTACGAGCCTAGTTTGGTGGATGTGCCACCTCTCTCTATCCCTTCTACTTCTGAAAATATTTCTTCTTCAGACAATGATAGTGAGGATGAAAATCCTCCCCCACCTTCTCAAGATCCTCCTTTAGCTCCTCAGCTTCCAAAATGGGTCTGTGCTAATCGGGATGCAGCAGGTGCTCTTGTAGGTGATCCTACAGATCAACGACATACACATTCTCAGTTTGATAGAGCCTCTTCTTAACTGACTCAAGCTTTAGTGAAATATGATCCTGACACCTTTGCAGAAGCTTCAGGCCATCCAGATTGGGACACAACTATGAATGAAGAATATCATTCATTATTGGCAAATGATACATGTGATCTTATTCCTCTTCCAAAGGGAAGAACAATTTCTAGATGCAAATGGGTTTATAGAACCAAGTTTGGACTGGATGGAAAAGTTGATAAACATAAAGCTCATCTTGTTGTTAATGGTTTTTCACAAGTTGAAGTCATTGACTATAATGAAACCTTCTCCCCTATTGCCAAAATGAAATCTATCTTCCTTTTCCTTTCCCTTGCTACCTCTTTCAAATGGGAAGTCTATCAGATGGATGTTAAATCTGCCTTCTTGCATGGGGACTTGCATGCAGAAATATATATGGAACAACCTCCTGGCTTTATACAAACATACTCCAACCTTGTATGTCAGCTTAGGAAATCCCTTTATAGTCTCAAGCAAGCCCCTCAATCTTGGTATGCCAAAATGGATAGCTTTCTTTTAGATACTAAATTTTCTAGGTGTCATTCTGACAATACTATCTACACCAAGAAAGTAGGTAAGTCTCTTTTCAATCTTGTTCTTTATGTTGATGATCTTATCCTTATTGGTAGTTATCCAGAACTTATAAACCATGTGAAGTCTAGCCTTAAAAAGAAGTTTGAAATGCCAGACTTAGGACACTTGCATTATTTTCTTGGTCTTCAAGTCTTGCAATCCAAGGAAGGTATTTCCCTTTCCCAGTCCAAGTATGCCTGTGATCTTCTACGCCACTTTCACATGGAAGACTGTAAGCCAACCCCTTCTCCCTTTCAGTCCAGAGCCAAACATTCAGTCACTTGTACTTCCCTTGAAGTTGATGCTACCTTATACCATCAGCTTGTAGGAAAATTTTTGTATCTGACCCATACCCGTCCTAACCTTTCCTTTGTTGTTGGCCTTATTGCTTGGTTTATGAAAAAACCACAAGAAAGTCATTGGAAAGCAGATAAAAGAATACTTTGTTATGTTCGAGGTATAGTTCAGTTTGGGAATCATGACAGTGCATAAGCATCTCCTCTATTGGTTGGTTTCACTGATTCCAATTGGGCTGGTGACCCTGATGATTGGAAGTCTACTACGGGTTATGTCTTCACTCTTAGTTCTGGACCTATTACATGGGCTTGCAAGGAACTAAGTGCCATTTCTCTTTCTTCAGTAGAAGTAAGGTATCGTGGTGCCGTAGAAGCTAGTAAGGAAGCCTTGTGGCTTCATCAGATCCTGTCAGAGTTTGGCTTTCAGCAGCAACATCCAACTACACTTTTGTGTGATAATCAAAGTGCCATTCAACTATGCAAAGAACCAGTCCAACATCATCACAAAAAACACATTGAAATACACATGCACTTCATCAAAAATCTCATTCATGACCATGTTGTTGAAGTGAAATATTGTTCAACCGATGATCAAGTTGCAGGCATCTTTACAAAGGCTCTTACAGAGGTGAATTTTACTAAAATTCGATTCATGGTTGAAGTTCAGGAAGTTTTCACTAAGGTGGGATAGGCTCTAATGCCCCCTTCCTTCTCCTATTATGTCATATTTGTACATACTTCAATCTTATTCCAAGTTGTTCTTAAGGGGGGATGTTAGGATATTCTGACACATAAGAAATAGTTAAGTATAACTTGGTCTAGTGTAGAGTTAGGTAAAGTGTGTTTCTTTACTATGTACTTTTGTAACTTAAAATCTGATGGTCACAATATGTTCTATACATGAAGCGATCTGACGGTTCATTCTCTCCTTGGTATTACCGACACTTGAACCATGGCTTAACACCCGATTGGTCCATGATCTTTATTTAAAGGGCATGGAGGGTCATTTGTAAGGTGACTGTTCATGAGAGAAGATTACATAAATTTTCTTTCTTTTACATTAATAAATTGCCTGGAGTGACTGCATTGGCTCAAGTCGTGGAATGTTTCCCTCTTTGAGGGTTTTAACCACGTTAAGGATATTGGTGTATTGATTTGTGATATGTTTTTGAGCGGTGTCATTTGGTGTTCTATATGAGGAACTTACCCTATAAATTTCTACTGTTATAAACCAAATGTGCTTGAGGTATCAATCTTGTCACTAAATTATTTAAAGATTATGCACCTCTAGCATTGGCTCTTGTTTGATATCCAACCCTTGAAAATCCACCTTCGAATCAAGCACCACAATGAGAAAGGTGTTAATTTTCCTCAATATCAAAATTTGTATTTCTGGCACTAACACCTTGTTAACTGCAAATGGTTGATAATATTCAAAGTGAAAACATAGTTGGATTCACATATGGGCTGTATTTAAGTTCTGTATCAAAAAATTTGTGAGATCTACTTTGGAATATGATTTTATTCTAGGACTTGGAATTTTGATGGTTGTAGTTTTCACTTTTACTAGATAAGAAGAAAGAGAGCAGGCACTATCACGATAAAGAATAAGATGAATGTGTGTCTGAGAGATCTCTTAAGGGAAATGGCTTCATTGAATGTGTGAAGATTGAAAGCACTTCTATAGCTACAATTTCACCTTTTAGTTCCTTCACCAAAGAGTTGAAAATAAAATTATACTACCAAGTGCATCCTTTGATTTAGAAAGTTTTACTATAAGTGGAATACAAACCTTATTTTTACCCTTTCCTTCATGGGAAGCTACTTTGAGACACACCATATTTTCAACCTGGTTGGGAGGAAAGGTAAGAATAACTTATTCAAGGATGTAACAACTTGTATAATGTGTGATGTCAAGTTAATCTTATAAAATTTTCCATAACAGGCAGATTACAACTCCATCCTCCATCATTTAATAGGAAAGTAACAATGCATACATCCTTACTAATAATGAAATCTTTTATTGGAGCTTTTAAGTCATGCTAGATTGAGGTACAACATCTGGATTCATCTAGGAACAACATTTTACTTGCAAAATGGTGAGGACTGTAGATCAATAGCCTTTATTGGGCATGGAGTCTAGAATTCTGAAAATCTTGAAATCTGAAAACTGAAATATCTCAATTTTTTTTTACCTAAAAACCTTTCCAAACCATGTTTGCAATTGGGATTGTGACCCTTATTCATCAACTAAAAATTGAACTAAAAAATTAGCTTATTTATGTATAGGTTCCTACATATGCACATGGCTGATCTAATTCAGGTGAAGTCAGTCTTCCAATGGCACCAACCCAACACTTGGGTAATGGACAATGTACCTCCATACTGGTGGAATTCAGAAAATAAAATTGGTATGCACCATAAAATATTTTTAGACAGAAAGTTTAGCACATACCCCATAAATGATATTTGTTGCTAAACAAATAATTTTTCCATATAGTCAGCTACTGAATCATAAATTTCATGAGAGGATGTTTAGCTACCCGCTTCTCATGAACAATCTGCTGACACTATTCTTGAATAAGGCAGCTATACTCACGTTTTAACTCCTGAACTTGGGGTTGTACAACAACCCGCTTCTTTGAATAATCATACAAAAAACTTTTACTTCAGAAATATCCCTGTATAAAACTGTGTTCATTTTTTCATAAATTTCCATAGAAGCACAATTGATATGAATATAAGAATTTGAAGATGATCGTATATATGCAAAATTTAGTCATTATTTGTAATCACAAATTTATCATTTGCAATAGTCATTTTTTTTTTTGTAGTTTCATATTCATTATATAAACGAATGATTTAGTAGTTTATATTCATTTCATTTACTTTCATTAATAGTCATCATAAATGATTAATTTAGCCATATATCCATTTTATGTGTGTTCACCATTAATCAATATAAACTATTAATGTAGTAGTTTTAGATTAATATTGTGTGTTCATTATTTATCAACATAAATAAATTAGTATGGTTTTGCGATTAAATTTAAAAGAAAATGTCATACAATGTGCATGTTTATCTAATATGAAAAAACAAAGTTACAAATGTTAATTACAAAATTAAATAATATCAAATGCAACTATAAATAATTTCAACCACATAAATCATATTATATAAAATGTCAAGTATTACAATATGAGTTTCCAACTTAATATTGGTTGGACTACAATTTACACATGAAATATTGTTTCATCACTTCAAAACATTATCATTGTGATGTTGCCAAGGCATTCCAGGGGAATTCACCAGCTCTAAATATTTGACCATCAATTTGCATATGTGTGTCTCATGTGGGATATTGCTTGAAGGGTATCACTAGACCGGTTCTCTTCTCTTTCTCTTTCTGCATTTGTCGCTCTAGTGTTATCGTTCTCCTCTTTCTTCATTTTTTGCTTCTTACCAACAATACTGATTTGCTCTTCTAAAAATGAAAGAAGACACAATACAAAGTATAAGGCATGAAAGACGATGAACACTTGAGTATAAACTAAAGTTACAATATGAGTTTCCAACTTAATATTGGTTGGACTACAATTTACACATGAAATATTGTTTCATCACTTCAAAACATTATCATTGTGATGTTGCCAAGGCATTCCAGGGGAATTCACCAGCTCTAAATATTTGACCATCAATTTGCATATGTGTGCCTCATGTGGGATATTGCTTGAAGGGTATCACTAGACCGGTTCTCTTCTCTTTCTCTTTCTGCATTTGTCGCTCTAGTGTTATCGTTCTCCTCTTTCTTCATTTTTTGCTTCTTACCAACAATACTGATTTGCTCTTCTAAAAATGAAAGAAGACACAATACAAAGTATAAGGCATGAAAGACGATGAACACTTGAATATAAACTAAAGTAAACTATAAAAATTTCATACATCATATACCTGAATATTAACAATGTCTACCTTTTTTCTCCATAAAATCAAGAAACTCAGACAAGTTTTCTTCAATGGGGTGATAGTGGTCACCATGTGGCTAGATGGCCTACATAAACAAAGAAAATAAAATGTCTCCATAGAAAAGAACACCTTAGAAACTTAGCATTCAACCTTTAGGAAAAACTTAGGCACAATCATGCTAACTAAGTTACATGCTAAAAAGTTCAGGTTGTAGATAAATTTTGAAAACAAATGGAAAGAAAAAGACAACATATAATAAATAATGTATGACAATTGGTTGGAAAATTGCATCACAGAAGAAAAAATCTCTTATTATTACCCATACATGTGGGTGGGTATCATGCCTCAATATTCCATGATCCTTAGGGTCCAGAGGAAATAAATCTCCTACTAACATAATGATTGATTTTTTGCATCGTGGCCTTGTCTCTCCTTTGTGAGCCCAAAAAATAAAAATGAGTCCATCCTTGGACCTTAACTAGTTTTTCTCTATAGTATCAATTTTGCATGCTATCTCCACATACCCACCAAAAATCTCAGATATGCCAAACAAATGGCATTTTGGAATTGTTTCTAAAACTATGTCATTTACACCCCTTTCTAATGTATCTGACCAAATGTACCCACTTGAAAAATATATGTTTCAAAAACCAAGACAACCCCAATATCTTTGGATCCTAACACTCATCCATATTTTCCACAAACCATAGGAATTAATACTCTCTTACAATCAAACCACTAGTCTTAATATATATTTTTTCTTCTTTCCATTCTTGATGCACATAAGTGTTCATCAATCATCCAAGTGAATCTTAAGATATCAATTTAGGCATAGGAAACAAAAGAAAATATATTTTTATTGAATAACCAACCTTGAATAATATTTTTTAAATTTGATAACATAAACACAGGTATAAGGTCAACACACCTCTTTTTCAGCTCCTCAACAACTAGCATTAGCCTAGTATAGTAGTACAATATGATGCCCAACCAAGAAGTACTAAATCTAAAATGAAATGATGATGACCTTAGGTGCAAATCAACCCTAATTTTTTTCTAGAATCAAGCTTCAAACTTGTAATTTTATATTTAGCCCCAAATACAGTTTCTGCACAATGAATCCTTACCAATGTTCCACTAAATTATTACTTTTCCTTAACATATGTGCCATTATAGAGGCCTCTCCACATAATGACCCCTTAAAATAGGGTTCATACATCATAAATAATATTATAATAATGCCAGACATGCATGAATTTTTGTAAGAAACAAAAACAATATTAAAATACAAATGTATGTGAAACATTTTTCCATCAATACAATAAAGATATAATTTAATTAAGGAATCACTTTAAGTTTCAACAAGAAAATAAAAAATAGATATTAAAGGTTCAAATTCATTAAAATATGTATTAGAAAATGTTATAAAGTGTTATGTGTTCTAGCCCTTACCATCCACCATGTTCAATAACATTCTTTGCAGAAGCATCCAACATGCCAACCATTGAAGGATGCACAAAAATTTTCTCCAAAGATATACCTTATCTATATTTGGACTAAGATCCAAAAAAAGGAGGTGCACCATTTAGATTACTGTCTGATGATACTCCAACTTCCTCACTGATATCTTCAAAGTAGCCAACAATTGCATTGATCAAAGAAAAAATACAATAAATAATTCTTACCTGTAAGTGTTGTTTAGGCTGGGGAATTATAAGTTTGTTGAGAAGTAACCAATGAATGAGTTTTGCATGATAAATATCAAAAATTAAGATGGAAGCTAAAACAAATCTATGCAAAAATAGGAAGATCATGAAATAACTATGAGAGGTGATCCTAAATATAAGAGAACCAAAAAGTATCTAAACAAGAATATAGACGTAAAAACCAAAATCTATCATAGTCATGCATTAGTTATACTTGCAAACTTCCCAGGATGAAAGCAAACCCAACCAATAAGATCCATCGAAGTTATAATAGTCACAAGCAAATCCAACTACAATTTTCTTCCACTCATACAAGTAGGCAAACACTCTGAGACATGGGTCAGAGTGGGTTACATGGATTCTCACTAATCAAGAGGATGCAATGATATATTCTTGATATTTATATTGTGATCAAATAGGAAACCACCTCTATTTGATTCATTTCCTACGATTCACCTTTGTTAGGGAAATCTAACTAGGAAGAAAGGTGTGATATGAGCATAACCCTATTGATTTCCATCCAAGAAAGGAGATTTGATGGACCAAAGTATAGTCTTATACACTATGATATAAAGTGAAAAGGTGGAATGATATGGGAGCCATCGATAAAGGCTTTGTCTTATGGTAGTGAAGGGTTGTGATCAATTATATAGTGCTAACCATTGGAGGAGAGCCCAAAAGGCAGGAGGATTGGACGACAATACAATATTTCCTAGAAGAAGGGCTACCCAAAGCATACATAATATTGGATTCAATTATCACATAACTTATGTGCTTGTGTAAACTTAAATCGATGCTAACTCAGGTGATTACACTTGTACTTGTGTAAAAAAGGTAGGGAACTACTCACTAATAATAATTGTCAACCCATACATGGTTGAATTAATAAAGGGATAAATTAAAATTTTAAATGACTTTATGCAGGGGACAAAGGGAAACCCAAGGATTCAAGATGAGGGTGAGATTATAGGAACAATAAAGGGGAGTGTCTCATCTCTACCTTAATAAATTGTTCCCTCCACAAGAGGGATTGATTAAAATTTAAACCTACTTTATGCAGGGGGTAAAGGGAAACCCGAGAATTTCAGGATGTGGGTGAGACTACATGAACAATAAAGGGGAGTGCCTTTATCTCTACCTTAATAATATGGAATCAAGAATTACTGTGGAGACTATGAAAAAAAATATAAGGAAAACCCCAACATATTGGAGTGTATATTTCATAATAATAAGTTGGAAGGAAAAAAGGTGTGACATGTGAAAAAGTAATAACAAAAAAAACGGGAGGTGGATTTCCTTTCCAACATGGTCATGGCTTGTGATGTAGCAAAGGGAGATAAGGGAAGGTGGAATACATATATCTAAATGAAAATGAAAACAAAATTCAAATAAGAAATTTATCCTCGCAAAATCATGCAATTCAATTAAGGTAATTAAATCAATCAGGCAAGAGCACATGTAGACACAACTAACCTTGGTTTTTTCATACTTTGGAAACCAAAATATCAACTCAAATGCATTTGTGGAGTCTAATACATATCTACATTAAAAACATACAGAAAATAGAAGGTGTCCTAAAATCATGCGCTTTTTGAGGAGCCATTATCGAAAAGAAAAGAGGAAAAATATAACTTTCACTTGAAAGAATCTCAATAAGTGAACTATATAATTAATTCTTGCAAGTTTGAGGGAGATTGGGGACCAGAGGTTGCTGATAGAGAGAGAGGTCTTGGGGGGAGGAAATAAAAACTCTCAATAGGAAGGCTCCTTGTACAATGCCAAATAAGCTTAGAGTCTGGGGCAAAGGGGAAAAGGAGCCAAGCTAAAGGAGAGGAAGACCTAGCTTATTGACCAATGAGGTGGTTGAATAAAAAAGGTTTGATAGTTTGCTCGAATCTAAATCCCTCCAAGTAAGGGATCTAGGGATGAATGTGTGAAGGAAAACATATACAATCTATTGGGCTAGAAGGCATGTCGAGATTTGAAAAAAAAGTTGTCAAAAGTCTCATGTTGCTTGTGTACTAGTATGTACATGCTGAAATAATGGAGTATAGGAAGAGACTAAAAAAATGAAGAAAAGCTAGAAAATTTTAATTTCCACTTTCAAACAATTTTTAGGACTATTTTTATGTAGTTGAGGTTGTTGAAAGATTCAATTACACATGTGGTGGTGGAAGGTATTCACACTATGGATTCTGGAAGAACAAGTGAATGTGAAGAAAAATATGTAAATAATGAGGAAGGTAGAAACTAGAAAGTTGCATACTCTTGTAGATAATATATAAAACATAGATAAATAGGAATCCCAAGGTTGCAACTCTGCCTTGTGGGATTAATATAAAGAGATGATTACTATAGAATCTGAATTGCACCAAATGAAAATTCTAAGAACATTCAGAAATGAGATGGACGGGCTAGGAGAGCATCTATGATGGAATTGTTTGTTCAATTAACTATATAAAAAATTAACCACCAGAATGCAGAAATACACACGCACATCTCGCAAAGATTTTCAATTTTTGATTCTTAAGAGTAGACATGCTTTGTGCATTACAACTACAGGAGAAAAAGGATGTATGATATGTAATGTCTTTAAACATGTGTCAGAGATCCATCATACCAGTAATCAAACATTGTGGATTGATCTTGTCAGGAATAGAAACATTTAAGATTCATAAAGGCAGTAGATTGGAATATTGTATAGATGCATATAAAACTCTAACAAGGATAGAAATCAATCGTGCACACAACTGCCATCCCATATCTTTGTAATAAGCCCATAGTTGTTGCAGCATCCCAGTCATACCTGAAAAATAGGGTAACCAAATATAAATATACAGAAGGGATTTATTTGATAGTGAGAATGGGGTTGATGATAGGGGTGATGCAAAAATAAGAAGAAAATCATGTAATATCACAGAGAATCATTCAGTGATTGAACTATGCTGGTGATTTGTAGGTTCTTGTGGCTTAGGCTCAATCAGAAGGGTCCCTGTAATCATAATACGAAAAGATTAAGAAATGATAAATAGGGAAAAATAAATTGAAAGAGTTCAAAGTAACCCAACACCGAAGTGACTTTGACATTTTTTACCATATGCCTTTCCTATTTATTGAATTGATCCAAACTTATTTTTAACTATCCACTACATTAATATCTCTTATTACTCCTAAGTATCAAAGCATCAATTTCCATCTTATATTGTATAATGTTGTTTAGGATTTGATACTATATCAAGAACATTTCTATGGGTTTTCCCATCAAGTCAAACTTAGTCTTCTCCATTCTGAATAAGCATATTGATTTAAGAAATGAAATCACTATTGAAGCCAATGGTTTTCTTCCAATTCACCATCGCTTGTGGAAATTTGGCTTGGGGATTCACATATATTTAGAACAACTTTAACTACTTTCAAGTATAGAAATCATGACCACATCTAAAGTAAATATGAGAGTTATTTGTCTTACTGTATTTGTGTGTAAGTGCATATGCACGAAGAATTCACTTATTAGTTTTTAAAAGAGGTATTCAAAGATAAATAAATTGCGAGAGAATGTCTTACAATAATTATAATTATAAATAATATTATATATATATATATATAATAATATAAAGTCTTGTTTGATGCAAGAGGAAACTATGCGCAAAGCAGATGTGATCACAGTTACAGAGGGATGTTTGTTACCATTTTTAGACTTAAAAACAACCGTTTCAAAAAGGGCCATGTCAAGTAGGGCATCCCACAATGGCTTAGAATACTTATAAAAAAAAATAAAATACAGTGAAAAAATAAAGTTTAAAACACAGTAAGAAGAAAGAAAGCAAAGTTTAAAAAAAATATCATTTTATCCTACTTTTTAGGTTGTCTAGTCAATTTAATGTCCTAAATTGCTCTACATAAATTATCAATCCGGGTATCATAAACTGATAAAGTGTGGTGGAATATATGTGCTTAGTTAATCTTTCTCTTACTTCGTTGTTTTATAGTTTATGTTGTTTTTGGGGGTTTTGTTTCTCATGCTTAAGGAAATTAATCTAAGAAAGAAAATTTATGCTTCTAAATGAAATCTCTAAATGTTAATGGAAAACTAAATTTAATGAATTTTAATGTTAAAATCTAATTTCTAAAGAAGGGAGAAAAGGAAATGAACATTCGATAAAAACAAATCAAAACTTTGAATAGTTAGATTAATCTAGGCCGTCAAAATGTCTATGAAATGAAAGCAAAAATGATAATGCTAGTTTAAAACAATACAAAAACAACTATGATCTACTATAGGCTCAAATACCATTGGGAACATTCAATATAGGAAGATGTCGAAATCATCTTCTTGAAATAACTTAAGCAATTGAGTATACGATAGATGTGATCTTAAGAAAGCATGGGAAATGAATCTATCACTGTTGCATGAACAAACAACCAAATTCAGTCCAATTTGGAAAATGGTAGAGGTACCTTCTTGAGACGATTTAGCGAGCATAGGAAACACAGTCAATTATGCTAATTTGAAATGGAAAGCAAATACAAAACATGTAAAGGAAAACTAATCTACTGTGTGCTCTAATACTCCAAGCACCAATTTGGAAAATAGGAGGACTACTTTCTTGGACTATTTTGTTAAGCATAGATTACACAGTTAGATAAATATACAATCAACTGGTTGAACACACTTGCATGAATTAAACTTGCATGAATGGAAAATCTAAACTATTAAACTTGAAAACAATCCTAAAGATAAAATGACAAACTTGAATAAAATCAAAGCAAAACTACAAAATAAAATCTACTCTACCTTACATTTTAATATGCTCCATGACATTTCCTACTTCACATCTCCTTCCATGTTGGGAACCTCAAAGCTTTATTCAAATTCTTCAAAATTACAAAGTACAACAAGTTGAACTAACAAAGTTTACGAAGTTTTTTTAAATAAAGGAGAGAGTTCTCCCATTTATACAAAAAGATGAGAAATCATCTCATTAACGAGAGTCCATGAATCTCTCCCTATACCTCTAGAGTTATAATCAAAATAGGAAATGATAAGACACAAGTCTTCTTAGAGTTTCAATAGAAATAGGAAATGTGACACATATCTTCATGATCCCATGATCTTCTCCACTCAAATTCGAATTTGGCCTTAGGATGCCACATAAAGGTCTTCTAGAAGCTTCCTTTTGACCTACACATGTCAACAATCTCATTCCACTTGTTAGGTATAAACATATGCACATTATTTTCTAATGCGTAACCACAAATTCACTTGAAAATACTAAGAGTTAATAAAGTTTAGAAAAACATAAATGTGACCCAATAATGATGAAAGTGAGATGAGTGTAGTGACATGGTAGTGAAATGAAGGTGATATAATGGACATGATAGTGAAAGTGTGATGGAAATGAATGGCAATTTCAAGACCCAGCATACCCCCCAATTGAAGCTATTGCATGTCCTCATGAACTATATATTACATTAATTCTTTTGATCCTTGAGCTTTGGCTTAACTTTGCATGATATCATTTGATAACTTCATACTTTTGTAAAATGTTTTACTTGAATTGCAACATGGTTGGTTCCTGTGTTACAACCATATTTTGTTGTTGCATTCTATTTTGATCTTTGAACTTTGCATAATTATAATTTGATTATTGTAGTGAAGTATATATTTATTGGATTGCATCATGGTTGGTTCTTGTGTGACAACCATGATTGTGTTTGTATCCAATTATCCTTTAAGCACTTTTGAAAAGCCATTGTATGCTCATAATAATAATGTAATAGTTAATATATTTTGGAAGTATGTGGGATTCTGAATATGATATGAACATGGAAAGATATGAATATGAATGTATTCCCCCACCCCCAACTGATGGTATTGGCAATTTTATGAAATGAGAGAGAGAAATGTTTTTCCAACAATTATCATTCTAGCTTTTTATGGAATTCTATGGTCAAAAGTTAGAAAATGATGTACCGTAACTTACCCTTTGAAATGAGTGAGTTGTATGTGTGGTGGCTACAAAAATTTTGATCATAATCTTCTTCAAGTGGCTGGACAAAAAGAGACATGGATAAAAGAGTCAAGAATATTTTTTCTTTCTTCTACTAAAACTTGTTGAATCTGCTCCAAAATGCTGAAAATAATAGTCTTCATGTCTTCAAAACTCATTGGCACAATTCTTACTATGTGAAGAGATGTTCTCATGTCGAACATAGTAGGAATTTGTTGACTTAGTGGCCATTAATGAATGCTGCTAGTCAACGCGAGAACTCTCACCATTGATGACAATGAGAGTCAAGATGCCCAAACACATCTTGCTAGGTACGAATAAATTTGCCGATGTCGAGTCACCTAAAAGATCCGATGAACAAGGGACATTAATGTATTCCCATTGTTTGTCGGCATGAGGACTTTCCATTAAGGCATGCAAGGCTCAAGGTGTTTTTGCAAGGAATTTAGACTCAAAGGACTATGGACTCAATAATTTGCATTGAAGCAGGGTTTATTTGCGAAATGAAAATGACAGAAAAGGGAAAATGAAAATGGAAGATGGCAATGGAAAGTAGTAATGGCAATCGGCAATAAGCATGTAATTGAGCCTCTTGCTTTTATTTTTGGGTTGGGAGTGGACAAAAAGTAATGGAAAGTGAATGTAAATGGAAAATATGAAGGGAAATGAGGTGAATGGTTTATTATGAAGTATGGATGTAATGGAGACAATAGTATCTGAAAGTTTTTTTCAAGTGTTTGGATCTGATTTTGCATTAGCATGTTTCTTCTTTGTTTCTGATCATCCTCTTATGAAACAAATTGGCCTCTTAAGAGAGACACTATTCACTTGTAGTCATTTGTCCTTCCTCCTGGAACCTACAAAAAAAACTAATACTTCTTCTGCAATGGAATGTAAGATTATTAAAGGAGAGAGGTGATCAATCTCTCTACTTATGATATTTACACACAAAACTAAGAATTCGTATTAATGAAACAAGTTCACAAAGGAAAACCAAAAGAATTTATACTTGCTTCAGAATTAGTGCCTCAAGTTAACTGTTGTATCTTTTCAGCAATTTATTTCATTATTTGTTGTTTCAAACACTGATGATGGATTTCTCATTGTGTAGATCTCATTGATATCTTTCCAATGGCACCTGAATCATCGAAATCTAATTTCGTATGAGAAAGTTAGGCTGAATTTGAACAGTGAGATTTTTCAGTTGCAAAATTGATGTTTAGTTGCGGAATGGCTTTAGTTGCGGAACGACTTTAGCTGCTGAATAGGGCCCAGTTTCTGTAGCTAAAAAACTTGAACAGAAAATTAGCCATTCATTTTTCATCTTCAGTCCAAAATTAATCAATACCTTTCATAAAAATGAGCAGATAACCTACTTATTTCATTGATTCAAAAAATTAAATATATATATATATATATATATATTATATATTATAATATAATATATATATATATATATTTATATATATATATATATATATATATATATTTATTATTATTATTTTTCTCTTTTCTTTTTTTTCCTCGGTTGCTTGGAAACGTAAACCTTATTGAATTATGTTTGTGCAGGTGGTAGATGAAGTCCATGGCCTCAGGAAACCGCTTCGGATCCTTATCTCTGAGAAATATGTGCAGAACAACGTCGTGTTTGCCATAGGTTTCTTTGTTTGACTTTCCTTTGATCAGGGTCTTCTTCATCGATATAGACCAGATGGTTAGGATACAATCCATGCTTTGATGTTTTCCAAGCTACCCATATGGTCCTTTTCCTAGCGTGGAGATGGTTGTGGAACAGGGTTGTGTTCCGTAGCTAAAAGACAGCCAACCATCAGTTTTCTGATTTAAGTTATTGGAAAAGAGATTTTATGTAG
Source organism: Pinus taeda (assembly GCA_000404065.3). NCBI lineage: Eukaryota > Viridiplantae > Streptophyta > Pinopsida > Pinales > Pinaceae > Pinus > Pinus taeda. The sequence goes on from APFE030895258.1 coordinate 71,390, forward strand.
CAAAGTACTAGGGAGAAAAGTCCAAGATCGTAGTTGGTGCACAGGACCAATTATTCATGAGCTTCTCTGCTATTTTTCAAAAAAATTCTTGACTGTCTGCGTGGAGAAAACTCTATAAACAGTGGTATATGGAAACAAAAACAGTTACAAAGTCAGAAATGAAATGTTAGGGTATGTGGAAAGAAAGTTATGGATATGGGAATGAAGCATAGAGAGTATATGAAGCAAAAACATAGTGCGGAGGCTGTAAGGAATGAAGGTGTTGTGTACATAGACTGTATGAAGACAGAGTGTTGCTTATACGCAGAGAGAACCGAAAACTAAATGAGTAATCCAAGTGCTCGTATACATAAGAAGGTTGCGAAGGTGTAAGAGAAACTCAGCGAAATAAATGAAAATTCAGTTTGGAAGAGTCGTATCCAACTGGGTTACGTCATGTAATCAGCCGTTAAACTGAAGTAACAGTGAAGTACGAGTTATTGAAGACGGGAGGCATGTAATCAAGATTGAATGCCACCACACAATAAGTTCCCAAATTGGATTTTCCCTCTCCAAGCACGCCGAGTTAAAACAATAGACTATTCATCAATTAAAATCCATTTTTCTTCACACAGTGTGCAAAAAGAGGCTTCAGAGAACCGAGAAATTCTCCCAACCCGCCGCGAATTTATTAAAACCATTTCTAGGTTATTTAATTGACCTCGTCCCTGAAATACCCATGTTTTAGTTTTTCCTAATTCGTTTTCATTTGGCCGGATCGCGTAGTTAAAGTTTAACGTTTTTTACTATTTTGCGTTTTTCTCGCAAATGTTGTGGTTGAATTTTTTTTCATTTGCAGATCTGTTGGTTATGCCTATTGGTTCCTGATTGCCTTGGTTTTGAAATTATTTGTAGATCAAAACTACCTTCCAACTCAATATTCTTTAGGTTAGTATCAGACTTATGTTCTCTTATAGCTAATCTCGCACCCTTTGAACGACAAATTTGCTTATAGTTTACACCACCTTTCCCAATTATAACACTAGCAAGTACATTATCGACATTTATTTTTGCAGTTGCTGAAGCACCAAATGTAGCTACAACTGCCATACCAAGAGGAGTAACCTCACGATAGCCAGGACAACCTCTAGGCTTTCCATCTAAGCCACCAACTGGGAACCTACTGCCAAAAGGTCATTTTGCCAGATCATCTTTGAGATTGTGTGCCACTGCATTTACCTTCCCAAGCTCCTTTTCATCATAGGCAAAATGGTACTTGTCCCCAAATCGACATCCAATATCAATACCAATTACTACAAAGAATGTCGGTTTTCTATTGAGGCCATAGTGGAAACTGGAATTGGAGATAGCCATTGATTATTTTTCTTTTTTTCTTCTGAAATTGTGAAATTTTTAATGGCTCTCAATCTCAGGCAACTAAGGCTTCAAGGTAAATGTATTGAAAACAGGACTTTGAATGAGGTCTTAAGCTGGTTTTTTTATTGATCTGGGCTGGGTGACTAGGATAGGATCTATGTCAGGACGATTCCAGAGATGCTCATGTGGTCAGTTTCTTCATTGGGCACATGTAACCTGCTAAACCTTGGAAATAGTTGCAGAACACACAGTTAGCTGTGGAATAGGGCTGCATTCCGCAGCTAATTTGCAAAATCTTATTAAATAGGACACAATGGTTTGAGGGTCACTTCAAACCATAACCAGTGAATTTTGGACCATTGAACCTATCAAAGCAATTGGATTTTATTGTTTTTTTTTTCTTTTTTTTTTGAATCAAATGAATTTTTTTATTTTTTTTTTAAACATAAAAATTCTTTTTTTGATCCTCTAGATCACACAAAGTGCAGGAGGAGAGCATACTTGAGAAATTATTAATTTTTTATTTTAGATGTAAGAAATAAGGTCTCCTAATTATACTTCCATGGCAACGGCGCCAAAATGTCTAGTCAATTTAATGTCCTAAATTTCTCTACATAAATTATCAATTCGGGTATCGTAAACTGATGAAGTGTGGTGCAGTATATGTGCTTAGTTAACCTTTCTCTTACTTCGTTGTTTTATAGCTTATGTTGTTTTTGGGGGTTGTGTTTCTTATGCTTAAGGAAATTAATCAAAGAAAGAAAAGTTATGCTTCTAGGTGAAAATCTCTAAATGTTAATGGTCAACTAAATCTAATGACTTTCAATGTTAAAATCTAATTTCTAAAGAAAGGAGAAAAGGAAATGAACATTAGATAAAAGCGAATCAAAACTTTGAACAATTAGATTAATCTAAGCTGGCAAAATATCTATGAAATGAAAGCAAAAATGGTAACAACTAAATGAAGTGTTTTATCGTTCCACTATACAATTTTGGGAGAACTACCTCCTTGTGATAGCATTTGGAAGGATCCAATACTCTATTGTTCTAAAACTGAAAACGAAATTGCAATGAACTTAAATGAAAGACTAAGACTGAAAGTGAAATTGTAATGAACTTAAATGAAAGACTAAGACTGAAAGTGAAATTGCAACTAATCTACTATAACAGCTAAATGAAGTGTTTTATCACTTTGCTACACAATTTTGGGAGAACTACCTCCTTGTGATAGCATTTTGAGGGATCCAATACTTCATTGTTCTAAGAAAAAGTAAACATAAAAATGCAGAGAAAGACTCATCCATAAATGAAATACTTCACCACTTAGTGAACCAAGGGCTTTCAAAAATATTCACTTACAACATGAGTTATTAAACTATGGAAAGCAAATACAAAACATGTAAAGGAAAACTAATATACTATGTGCTCTAATGCTCCAAGCACCAATTGGAAAATACTTTCTTGGATTATTTTGCTAAGCATAGATTACACAGTTAGATAAATCTACAATCAACCAGTTAAACACACTTGCATGAATTAAACTTACATGAATGGAAAATCTAAAGTATTAAACTTGAAAACGATAAAATGACATTCTTGAATGAAATCAAAGCAAAGCTACAAAATACAATCTACTCTACCTTACAATCTAATATGCTCCATGACATCTATTTCACATCTCCTTCCATGTTGAGAACATCAAAGCTTTATTCAAATTCTTCAAAATTATAAAAGTTTGCAAAGCTCTCTAAAACTTTCCAAAAATTTTCCAAAACTAAAAAGCTACCAAATGAATGAGAGAGATCTCCTATTTATACAAAAATATGAGAAGTCATCTCATTAATGAGAGTCCATGAATCTCTCCCTATACCTCTAGAGTTCTAATCAAAACAGGAAATGATAAGACACATGTCTTCTTGGAGTTTCATACAAATAGGAAATGTGACACATATCCTCATGATCCCATGATATTCTCCACTCAAATTAGAATTTGGCCTCAGGATGCCACATAAAGATCTTCTAGAAGCTTCCTTTTGACCTACACATGTCAACAATCTCATCCCACTTTTAGGTATAAGCATATGCACATTATTTTCTATTTTTTAACCACAAGTTCACTTAAAAATGCTAAGAATTAATGAAGTTTGGAAAAACATAAATGTGACCTAATGATAATGAAAGTGAGATGAATGTAGTGACATGGTAGTGAAATGAAGGTGAAATGGAGGTGATATAATGGACATAATAGTGAAAATGTTGGAAATTAATGACAATTTCAAGACCCAACAGCTGCCACGCGCCTGCCCCCGCCCTGAACCTTCCACTAACAGTCGTGTGAACTCAACAAAACCAAGGGCCTAGGAATGGGTAGGGTGCCATGTGCCCCACCCTTTCCGCCTTATGCCATGATCATATAACTACCATAGCACGCGCCCGACTAACGCAAACCTCCCCCCCCCCCAAATCTCTCCAACGATATTATTTAAATAAAACCGACCGACAATGTATTAACAAGAAACAATGTGGCACAATGGTAGAGTAGATGATTAGTTGATATGAAGTCGATGGTTTAAATCCTGCGAAGGTCCATTTGGCTCAGAACCAAAAAAAATGCTCGAAAAACTGAGCCACATGATCGCCTCTCATAGCGCCATGTGGTGCCCTCTAGTTGGCCCACATGGAAACCTATGATTGGTCCACCACAACAACCTTTAAACCTATAGAAATATGCCACTAATCCTCAAGGTATTGGCATTTCTGTCAATTTTACCTCCCATTTATCAGTGCCATGCCATCATACAATCTTCCTAGTCAACCCTGCATGTTGATTTTTTAGTTGTTTGTCAAAAACCTCGGAACGTGATAACTTCCTCATACGATATCAGATTAAGGTGATTCAAACATCATTGGAATCAGAACAACGAGATATATGATTTGGCACCAGTTTCAAGAGAGTTTGAGCAATTTTATTTTCGAGTGTATTTTTGATACTCTCAATCAACAGGAAAATTTTGGCTATACCAAAAATTATAAACAATTACCCAGGTTTGATCAAAGGAATTTGTTTCAAAGAAAGGCATAGTTATATTGCAGAGGTGCAATTTCGTAGAGGTATAAGAAAGCTCCATTATAGATTACAACTATTTTTCTATGGTATAGACATATGCCACAGAGGTTTTACTACCTTTTTATAGAAATTCACTTCTAGAACTATTACAAAAAATTTTAGGCTTGTCTCTTTATGTCACAGTGGTATGAAAATATGTCCTTCTTCTTTGATGCTATGATCTAATAATTTTGACCAACGATAAGGGAACTCAAGTTTGAGACCTTGGAAAAGCTTTCATGTCCATCATCAGGCTTCTAATGACTTGAATTAGGGAAAATGATTTGACTTCCCTATAGACTATCTTTGATACCATGTTGAAATTCATTTGCAAACTAGAATTTATGATCACGATAATTACTTGTGACATATATGTGTGTGTGTGTGTTTAATTTTAGCATTCTCTTCATTTAATTATGTTATCAAACAATATACATTTAATTATGCAAGAAAGTAGACATCATAGTGCACAAGAGACAAGAGACACCAAAAATTAGGCCAAAGGCTAGGGAAAAACCCACAAGGGGAAACCAAGCAATCCTTTCCTTATGGAATCTTTGTTAATAGGAGAAATCCAAGTCACATCTAACCTAACCAGTAGTCAGAGGTCCAAGTCATCCCTCCATTAATAGCGCAAATTCTACCACAACTCTATCAATAAGTATGGTCACAAGATGTCATGTTCCTATCATTAGATGCCACACCCCACATAGAAAGAGTGCCTCAGATAGCTCGAATAATCACAGAAGAAAAAATGCCTCAAGTAGCTCACATGAAGTATAGTGTCTCAGGTAGCTCACATTCACATAAGTATAATGTCTTAAGTAGCTCACATTCATAGAAGTATATTGCCTTAGGTAGCTTGCATTCCATATAAGATTTAGTGCCATAGATAGTCTGAATTCTATAGAAGAATACCTCTGAATTTCCTTCTACAAATGCGATCCAAATTAGTTACCAAATAGTGGAGAATACATGCCAATATATAGTTGTTTCCTCATCTTAAAAAGTGCCTCTAAATGTTAACTCAACTTGACTTTTGGAGGGCCGACTTGGTTAACTTGGGGACACAAAATATATTTTAAAAATATATTTTTTCTTTTATTTTCAATGTCCAAATGGGACATGATAATAATTATTTTTCTTTTGACTCGAATGAATTTCTTGTAACTCTAGGATGAATAACATGCTTGACAAAAATATAATAAATATACAAAAGATAAATATACATTATGAAGATCAAACCTAGATACAATTTCAACACAATATAGAGTGGCCATGTCCCATCTTTTTCTGTGCAAGTACGATTGGGCTTCCACAGAGTGAGAAACTTGGTCGGATGTGCCCTTTTTGGTGCAGTTCTTGGATATGTTACTTGATTTTTTCATTTTCGATAAGAGTGTGGTAGTAGATTGGCCAATTGGGTAGAGGTGTGTCAAGGGTTAGATCGATTGAATGCTTAACTCGATAAGTGTAGAGGTACCCTATTTGGTGAGCAATAGATGTTTCTTTATTCTTCCACGACCTTGTCCACTTGCCTCTATTGTGTGGAGGAGCCCTACATGGAGGCCATGAATGTAGCCACAATATTCTCCTTACTTTGAGACTGAAACGAGAATAAGACAAATTTCCCAGTCTAGGCGACGAACTTAATACATTTCTTATAATAGATCAAATAAATAGTAGTAGGCGAGACTACCTCTAATATCTTGTATATTTGTTTTCCCAAAGTAACAATAACACTACAAGGTCTAGACTCATATATAACATGACGCTTCCACAAGTATGGTTGGCCTAATAGAATATAAAAAAATTAAAGGAGAGAAACATCACACAATACTTCGTCCTTAAAAGGCTTGATGTTTCAAGGTAGAGGACGTTGTTGGTCGATACAAATATCTCACCCTTGGTGGAGCCACTCGATGGTGTATGGTTGTGGGTGTGGTGTTGTCGCCAAGCCTAGTTGTTTAATGGACTCTATTGAGATGAGGTTCTTTTGACTCCTCTATCGATAATGAAACGAAGTGAAGCACCCTTCACCCACATTTGTGAGTGAAAGAGGTGCTCACCTTATTCTAGATCTTCAGGCTCACTTTGCTAGACCTTTGATTGGGTGATCAAATTTTAGCTCAAAAATGAAAGTGCCCAAAAAGTCTTGAAACTAGCATCAAGTCGAAGTGCTTGTTGTTATGAATCCAATGACATTCGTTTCATCTCAATCCGACACCATATGCTCAAGTTATTGTGTTTTGATCGTTTAGCCCAACAACTAAAAGATGAGTAGGGTTGCTTACTAGGGAGCTGACTAAGCTTCCATATAGCTGGCGTCAGCCAGGATGACTGTGTAGGTATGGACCAATTGGGTGTTGAAACTTGACATGTTTTGGTTCATTAGTTTTTGGTCCTTTTTTATTGGTTCGTGAATGATTGAGCAGACCAATAGGAAGGTGTCACGTGGTCCAATCATGGGCTGCCACGTGGCACCCCCAAGGTGCATCAAAATTTTGATATGGGTCAGATAAGCTAAGCAAGATTCGAACACCCGACCTCTCGTCCAGCATTGCAGCACCTTACCCCAGGGCTCACAGTGGGTCTTAATACCCATCGGGCAAAACCACTATATAAGGTTTACATTAGCACTTATTGGGAGGAGGGGTCGGACTACTCGCCTCAGCCCCTGGTCACCTTCCACCCACGATACCACAAGCGTATTGGAGGAATTTGTAGCAGAGAGGGGGCTTAGCCTTGGCCCTACCCCAAGGGCATATCATCTGCATAGAAACTCGACAAAGTGCTTATAGAGGGGGCCAGCCCCTGGTTCCGAATACAATGTGACCACGATGCGTTTATGACATGCGCCCAGCGGGAAGGGCTGGATGTTGGCCCGACCCTTAGTCCCATGGACCCAATATAACCATAACCCGAAATTTAAGGTGTTAAGCTGTGGGGGGGGGGGGGGTTAAGGCCCAACCTGCGGTCACATGATCCACGTGGCCTGGTTTTTTGCGCATAGGGGTTATTGAGAAATTTAATTTCCAACCAATTGCACCTGGAGGGTGAAATTGTCACCTATGTAGCAAAAAAAAAGGCAAATTTGTAGGACAATTAGACTATTAGTCTAATTTGTAGGATGGATAACAACAAAACTACATGGCAAGATTGTAGAGCAAGATCTTTGTAAGATTTTGTCTTTTTGGAGCTCAAGGAGAGTCTACCTAGGGGTTTTTGGACATTTTGGATCCAATGGTGACCTCTATTGGTTGATTTGAGAACATTTGTAGGAAATTTTTGTAGGTTCAAGTTCATGGGTGTATGGATCAATTAATGTTTTGGAGGAGTTCTTGAAGGTGTTTGAGCATGGAGAAGGTTTTGTAGGAGTTTTCTTACCTTCCAAGTTTACTGCAACAATTGTTACTTGTAGGGTTCAACTCATCTATACTTTTCTCACTATGTCTTGTTGAGGAAAGTTTTCTATTTGTCCTTCAATGTGGAATTGAAGTACTTATATTCTCATGTATGGTCATTTTTAGTTGGAGTATAGGGTGTTTGTATGAGACGCCTTGTGTCGCTGACGTTTTCATGATGACTGTAGGTTATCATGCTATTTTATGTGAGAGTTATTTGTAGGAAAACATTTCCTTGAAAGGGAAATAGCCACATTTTTATCATCAAACTTTTATGTACTCCTTTTCCACTAAATATATGGAGCGGTCTAGCTATGTTGGCAAGCCCAGAGATGTAGCCCAGGAGGGGTGAACTCCATCACCAAACCATTTGTTTTAATCTTCATGTATGCCTATATGAGCTATGTGATGTTGTGTTTCTTATTCTTAAGTTTACATGTGAAAACTAACTCATAACTTGAAGAGACCTTTTAGAAAACCTGTTTTGTGTTAAGACCCATTTTCCCTTGCAAAGCATCGGAGAACGGTCCTTGCTTTTAGAGAAGAGGAAATTGACCTTGGTATCGGAGCTTCATCTGATAAAGTTGCAAGAATGGGAAAAAAAAGTCTCTAAGAGCTATATGATATGAATTTGGTTCTTCGTATGGATAGCATCGAGTTGAGAAGAATGTTAGAAATGGTTGAAGATGACAAGAGGCATATGCACCTTCAGTTGTAGCATGTGCTTGAGGAACAAGTTCCTAAAAGTTCCACTCATGTGATAACAAAAGACACCTCCAAAATGAAACCAATATGTGGGCATGGTCCACACAGTAGTTATGGACCATATGAGAAAGACGATGCATGTGCATTTTGCAAGCATATCCAAGATTCTCACCATATGCCAATTGGTAAAAATGGCTGGCTAGAGTCATCTGCAATGTCGTCATCATCATTAGAAGATGAAAATACGAATGGAAAGTTTAAGGAGGTAATAAGCATTTCAAGTACAATTCCTTCTGTTTAAGTTCATAACACATCTTTTGCAGCATTTGAGCAACATACCAAAGGCATTAGTCTGAATCTGTTTTCTAAAATTGGTTATGAAGGAGGAGGCCTCGACATCAATGGCCAAGGGATCACCAATCTGATCATGGTTGAAGAGAGACCAAAGTATCAAGGATTGGGATATGGTCAAAGGGAGTTTGGAGAATTCCCTAAACAGTTTGAGGCACCACAATCATATGAGGATGAAATGTCACACCAAGATGGTGGTGGCAATGTTCATTTGTCTCCCAAGCGAGATGAATGCTTGAAGGGACCTTGCATGTCATCATCCACCCCACATCGTCAAAGCTGTAGCTTGAGAGACAAGTATAAATCTCATGTGTGTTTTCCAAATTATGGTAATCTTAACTACTTACAGAACATGTACCCTTATACTTTCTGTGATGCATTTGACCATTGTGTGGTTGTCTGTGAGAAACATATGGTAACGTTTAAAATAATGGATCAAAGTATAATCATCAAGCATGACGAATCTCCTTCACATGAGAGGAATTATTTGTTGGCAAGAAAAAGAAAGTTCTTTTGCACCCATTAAAAGATGCATGGGCATGGAAATGAATGATGTTGGAAATTACATCCAGAGCTTCGTTCCAAGGAGGGAAAAGAGATTGTGAAACCTAATGCAAGGGAAGAAAGAGGTGGCAAAGAGGACTCACAATAATCCTAAAGCAACCTTCAAGGAAAATTTGATGCAAAAGAGAACCCATAAGCCTACGAGAGGCAAATATTGGGTAGAATGTTTGCAAATTTTCTTTATAAATTTGTAATTACTTGTTGTTGTTTACTTGTTTGGGGACTTTTGTAAAGTGAACAATAATAGTCACTATGTGCAACAAGTATGTTTCATTGACGTTATGTTATTGGCTTGTTTATAAGTTCATATGTTTAAGGACTTTTGGAATGTACAAGTTGTCGTCCATGTTTGTCTACAAGTTTGTCATGTACTCACTGACGCAAGTATTCAAGATGAAACTTGTTGTGAATAAAATCTTTGTTTAAAGATTGTACAAGATGACTATGTTTTTGTAGGCAAAGACAATTATGTCATTGAATTTTTGCAGCAGTGTACTTTTGTGTACAAGCTCAATTTGAGGATGGTAAAGCAAGTTTTATGTTGCTTCTGATTTCCAAGATGGAGTCAAGTTTGTCTTCAACAGTTGAACTTCAAGATGAAGTTTTTTTGAATCATTCAAAGATGAGATTAAAGAGAATGTTCAAATTACACTCATCAGTGTTTTGTTCCTACATGAACGATAAGAATTTTCGGCTTGATTCTTAACAAGACAATAGGTCTTCACAAAGAAGATAAGTGAAGTGCCTTGATTGGGGCTTGAAGGGCACCAATTGAAAAGTGAGCATTTTGGATTGCGTTTTTGGGTGATTTTGAGTTTCAACCTCATTTTATTTACTAGGGAAGTAAACTTTTGGAGCCCAAAAGTTCCTAGTGGGGAGTGTGATCAGGTGATCAAATTTTTGCTCAAAGTGAAAGTGCTCAGAAAGTCTTGAAACCAATGTCAAGTCAAAATTCTCGTCATTCAGAATCCAACAACGTTAGTTTCACCTCAATCCGACAATGTATGCTCAAGTTATTGTGTTCTGATAGTTTGGCCCAACAACTAAAAGATGAGCAAGGTTGCTGATTGGGCTTCCATATAGTTGACATCAGCCATGGTGACTATGCAAGTATGGACCAATCAGGTGCTGACACTTGGAATGTTTTGGGTGTCCGATTTTGGGTAATTTTTTATTGGTTCATGAATGATTAAGTGGACCAATAAGAAGGTGCCACGTGGCCCAATCACGGGCTGCCACATGGCACCCCTAGGGTGCATAAAAAAAATTGGTATGGGTCGGACAACCTCAGCAGGATTCAAACACCCTACCTCTCATCTTTCATTGCAACACCTTACCACTAGGCCTCACAATGGGTCTTAATACCCATAGGTCTAAACCGCTATATAAGGTTTACATTGGCATTTATTGGGAAGAGGGGTCTGGCTACTAGCCCTAGCCCCTGGTCACATTTTGCCCATGAGACCACAGGCGTATCGGCATAAGGTGCAATATAGAGGGGGCTTAGTCTTAGCCCCAAACCAAGGGCATATCACCCACATAGAACATCGACAAAGTGCTTACGAAGGGGACTTATGGAGGCGGCCAACTCTTGGTTCTGAAATATAATGTGACCATAACGTGTTTATGATGGGGGCCTGGCGGGAAAGGTGAGCATTTGGCCCAACCCTTGGTCCCGTGGACCCAATATAACGATAACTTGATAGTTAAGGTGCTAAGCCGATGGGGACGGGCGTTAAGGCCCAGCGTGCAGCCACATGGCCTATTTTTCCATGCACAGGGGTTATTGAGGAATTTGATTGTCCAATAAATCACATCATCGGACGGTAAAATTGCCATCTCCGCGGTGGAAAATAGGGTGAATTTGTAGGTCAATTAGACTGTTAGTCCAATTTGTAGGATGGATAACAACAAAACTACATGGACAGCTTGTAGAGCAATATATTTGTGAGTTTTTGCCCTTTTGAAGCTCAAGAAGAGCCTAATCTAGGGGTTTTTGGACATTTTGGATCCAATGGTGACCTCTATTTGTTGATTTGAGCGCATCTAAAGGAAATTTTTGCAAGTTCAAGTTCATGGGTGTGTGGATCAATCAGTGTTTTGGAGAATTTCTTGAAGGTGTTTGAGCATGGAGAAGGCTTGGTAGGAGTTTTCTTACCTTCAGAAGTTTACTGCAACAACTGGTACTTGCAGGGTTCCACTCATCTATACTTTTCTCACTATGTGTTATTGAGGATAATTTTCTATTTGTCCTTCAATGTGGAATTGAAGTACTTATATGTTCATGTATGCTCATTTTTATTTGGAGTATAGGGTGTTTGTATGAGATGCCTTGTGTTGCTGATGTTTTCATGATGACTATAGGTTATCATGCTCTTTTATGTGAGATTTATTTGTAGGAGAAAATATCCTTGAAGCGGAAATAGCCACATGTTTATCAACAAACTTTTATGTACTCCTTTTCCACTGAATATATGGAGCGGTCTAGCTATGTTGGTAGGCCCAAAGATGTAGCCCAAGAGGGGTGAAATCCATCACCAAATCCTTTGTTTTGCTCTTCATGTATGCATGTATGCGTTATGTGACATTGTGTTACTTGTGCTTAAGTTTACATGTGAAAACTAACTCATAACCTTAAAATACGTTTTGGAAAACCTGTTTTATGTTAAGACCCATTTTTCCTTGCAAAGCGTCGGAGAATGGTCCTTTTTTTGGAGAAGAGGAAATTGGCCACCTCCTCCATTTTTAGATCAACCTTGGTGGTGGCAATTGTGGCACTAATTTCTACATCAATGATTTATTTCCCATTGTCTAAGTTTGGTTTAGAGTCAGAACTTGTGTATGGCTTTGATACTTTTAGCTTGGCCACTAACGAATACCTTATGCAACATTCATTGGTGTTATGAGAGGGGATCTTGTGGATCTCGCACCACTTTCATGTGTCTTTCTTCATATTCTCATTACCATTCTTTGTTTGTGTCTTAGATGGGTTGTTATGGGGTGGTCCATCGTGGCTCTGTCTTTTGTTTTGTGATTTGGGGATGCCTTGCCTTGCTTCTATTGTGAAGGATTCACGGATCCAAAGTCTTGCTTATTCAATTTAAATTTCTGCTTGATATTGACAACATATCAGTATGTTGCACCAAGTGAGGATATGTCTTATAAATCCATTTATGTCTAGATGTATCTATGAAAAAATCAATGGTACTTGAGCACCAAATGTCATTCACAGTCTTTAATACCCATATTGGTGTGTAAGGTATGAAAGATATTTGTGAACTCTTACATTGCTTGATCCATATCCCACTATAGTATGGTCCATCTCATGTATTGGTCTTCGTAGTTTCCAACAGGGTGATATTGTTCCTTAACAACATCCCTAAGAGTCTCAAGTGGGTGTGACTGAAAATAATGTGAATTCCTCCGTGACCCTTTTCTCACTGTAAGTTTCCCACCAATCCTTGATATGTGGGGCAACCTTCAGGAGTGCAAAGGTAATATTTTCTTTATCGGAAAAATTGTGGCATGAAAAATACCCTCCCAACAAATTTAACCATTTGTCTAGAGCATCTACATCGATCTAGCCTTCAAATATAGGAATATAAAAATTAACTTGTACCTTAAAGGAGGTGATGCCTCCAAAGTGGCCACTAGATGAAGATGTGCCACCTATTGGCATCTGTCGAAGGATATGGGAAAAATTATTCATCATCTCATTCCTTTGTTGCTTGAGGGCTTCTTTGAGAAACAGTCTAATAGGATCTTCTACTCCCTAATCTTTTTTTTTTTCTTTTGCCATGGGAGGCCATTGGGGTCAACAAGGATGTTTTTGCAAGGGCTCAATCAGTTTGAGTCCTGTTGATAGTGTTGAACTTGCCAACATGTTAAGGGGATCTCCCCAGTAGGAAGTCCCAACTAGACCTCAGACCATTTGGAGTAGGAGTTCCAGTAGTGGGTAGTAAAGTAGTGCCTTGACCGTGGTAACACACAGAGGTAAGTATGATAAATTTGTCAGAAGCAAGTGTGTGACTTTACATCGATTCAAGTGAGATGCATGGGGGTTCTAAAAAACAAAGGGGAAAAGGAAGTGTGTCCCTTAGAAGCTTGTAATAATACGCAACTTGAAAGGAACACACAAGTGGAATGACATCACAAGATGGAAAGCACAATAGTCCACAATCCAAAATGACTGGTTAATCCAACAATACGTCTCCAATAAGATTCATACAAATGCATACAAAATATTTCATACACAAATGCATAAGTTAAATAACATACATTACTAAAGCAACCAGAATAGTCCAACTACAATAACAACATATGCATGAAAGCGTGATGTCTCAGTTATATTATTAAGTGAGAGTTTCATCCATACATACACCATTGACAACCACTAGCCCCAATAGTGGAACATTACAACCAACAATGTCTGCTCCTATAAATAGATGTACTCACTCTACATTGTGGGGAAGCCAAGGCTCATCACAATACTCTTCAAGCCTTCTCTAAGCAATGCCTAACCAAAATCTTGGCTCCCAAAAGCCTAGTCTATGAGTTATGAGGTTTTATTTATAAAAAAGGTTGGGGTGAACCTTAACATTCCCCTTTGTGACTCTTCGACTACCCTCATCACTCTTCAACTTCTTTACAAATAACTCTTTACATTACATATTGATTGTTCAAATTCCACTAATGACACTTGGAATTTCACTTACAAAATATTTACAAATAATATACATTTTCCACATATACCCATGTGAGACAAAATATGCTTGAGTTAGCCTAACAAGACAAAACACTATGACTCTGAAGCTTGGGGAAAGACAAACTCGGCAACATCCACTTAATGCTTCTCAGTCACGTACTGATGCCAATATTGGTACTACATGATGATGTCCCCAACATTCTTGATGGTGTCCTTTTGGTAGCAAACCCTTGCCTCCATAGCTTCTGGGTATATGGTCTTGAAACATGTGTCCATATCATCCCAAGGATGTGCAACATGGTGTAGACCTTGACAGAACCACCAATGTGCTTTTGCATGTTCATTGTGCTTAGCTCCAAGTCATCTCTGGTGTCCTCTCGCCTTAGTTGTTCCATGTACCTGTCGAACTCTAACCGGGCTTGGTTCTTATGCTTAGCTTTGGTGAGGGAACCTGCATCCATTGGCTTTTCCAGTTCATCAACCTATATTGGCGATGTTTTCTATGTCATTGCGTCTTTCCTTTGTTCTTCTTCCTATTTCTGCTTCTTTTCCTGTTCTTCCTTTGGTTCTTATTTTGCTTGTTGTGATCTTAGTTTTGCTACCTGCAAGCTCTGCTCTTCTCTCTTTCTCTACTATGTTATTTGTGTCCTCTGCTTCGTTTTGCTTATGCTCTCAAAGATTCTTGCATGAAGGTTGAATGCGCTTTCACTCTACAACTTTGTTCTCCCTTTATTATGTGAGCAATTTCCTCTTTCCCTGATCTTGTACTAGATTGTTTCCTTCTGCCACTGCTGCTGGTCTTACTGCGATGTTAGTGTTGATTCCTTTTTTCTAAAAAGTTGGGCATTTGCATATATTGGAAAGTAAATTGGCGCTTGCTCAACTGCTTCCCTAGTACTGCTTTAGCGGTCTCTCTTGAAGCATCTCTCTTTAGTGCCATGGTACAATGAATACTGGAGATAAGTTCTTCATGAGTGTGGTATCTGTGGGAAAAAAAGGACACTCATGGAAAGAAAACATTAGCTCATACAAATCTAACTTCACAGCATGATCAAGCAGCAACCAAGGCATCTGATGAGAGGAATTACTCAATTTTGACTGACAGGGGTGACTGACTAATTCTGGGAACTGTGCACTGTATAGTCCCAGTAATCAGTGTGGAAGCTTGATGACTGGAATTGCGCAATGCGCAGTTCAGTTTGGGTCAGGGCCTAGGAGAGACTGCGCATTACACAGTATCATTGACCAAGTTCAGAGAATGACTCCTGGAACTGCACAATGCGCAGTTGGAGCCATCCCAGGAAAAAATCTGTGCAATTCCAGAAGCCAAGGCAGAGGCCTTGAGCTCCTAGATTGCGTAGTGCATGCAGTGAAGTGTGAGATCCAGGCAGGGGGAGCCCAGATTTGTCCATGGGGAGTGTGAAAACATGCAGATCTAAAGGATGATGTAAGGATGAGTGCAGATCTAACTAAGTGTAGATGTATGCAATGTAAAACAAGTGCCGCAATGGATCAAACTGAAGGAACAAGAGGCATGTGAAGGGAGTCGTCATACGACGACCATTGGAGCAAAAATGGGAAAACTCATGCAACGCTTGCGGAAGGCAATGTATAACTTGAAACAACACTTCTACAAGATAAAACAAGTTAAAATGCCAGTAATCATTCAACAAAACGAGTGAAATAGAACTCTCACAAGTTAAACATATAAAAGCGACAGAAAAAGAAGCAAAAGGTGATAAAAGTAAAACTCACCCCAAAAAGTGATGACAATGCTCCGAAGGCTCCTTGACCTCTTAGGGAAGCTAGAGCTTGATGATCGAATGTATAAGTGAGCTCTAGAGGCATCCATTACATAAATTTGAGCAAAATGGAGTTCATGACGTGTGTGCTTGAGATCAAGGACAACAATGACACTTGACAAAAACTTCTAAAGATGGTAATGTGTCATCTTCGGGAAAATGATAATAGATTCCTACTTCCTAGGGATACTTTTAATCTTAGCTTCTTGCTTTTCAAGAAAACCGCCATGCACTACCGGAAAGGATTGCACAGTTTTGGGAAGAACTGAGCAACTCTTTGGTTCATGCACTAAGCAGTTTCTGAGGGTTCTACGCAATTTATGGGTTGAGTGGCTCTGGGTTGCCCCTCAATCTCTGCGTAATTCCCAGCTAAAGGTAGGCTGTCAATTAGCTCTATGCAATCTCCTTGCTGTCAGTTGGATCTGCACAGTTTTGGAGGTGAAGGCTCACTTGCTGGCTTGAACTGCACATTTCCTGAGAGCAAGGTTGGTTGCCCTCTAGGATTGTGCAGATCATCAAGGGAGTGCTAGAACTAGATTGCGTCCAAGTCAAGAGGTCAACTTGTGGTTAGAAATCATAGCAAGCAAGCAAACACAAGTTGTAAAGAAAAAGATAAAGGTTAATGAAAGCACAAGTACCTGGGACAATGCGAGATAAGTTGTTGGGATTTTAGGAGGGAGGCTCCAAGACAAAGTGTAGGCAAAATTTTGGAGGGTGGTTTTAGCCACTAGAACATTAGAGACACACTAGTAGAACTCCATCTCTCTATATGGACCTTGTCTCGTGTAAAGCGAGTCTAACTCCTCCGAAAGTATTGTTTGATTCTGTGATCATCATGGTTCCTTCACTAGCTTGGGTTAAATATATAGTACCTGCCACTCTCTTGATCGGTCAACACACATACCAAGACAAGTCAAATAAGTTGTTTTGATTGGGAATGAGGGGTACATTGATGCACAAGTAATATAGAGTGTCAGACTTTAAGTTTTATCTCTAGTGTTGCTCCACTGCCAGCAGGCCTGGACAGTACCTTGACATAGTCACTTTAGAAACACAAGCATTGCTCCACTACCAGCGAGCCTAGAAAATACCCTGGTAGAGTTACTTGCTTCACCTCTTTGTGTAGGAAGCCTTTCTCTTCTTTCGATTTTTTTTTTTTTTTTTTTTTTTTTTTTTTTTTTTTTTTTTTTTTTTTTTTTTTTTTTTTCAGAGAACTGTGCATAGGCACTTATTTATTTCATGAGGTAGATGAGGTATCGTAACTTATTGAAAGCAAAGGAGGTTGTCCCTTTAGAGAAGGATGTTTATATATACCTCTCACATACTTGTTAAGGTTTTCCCCCTCACCTTACTCTACTTGACTAAGTTGACGAGGGTTAACCGAAAATAAAAAATCGATTAGAATAGGCGATACTAGTTAAAAGTGCAAGCATTGTGTTTTCACCAAGACTCACTCTGAAGGGAACATATTTTCCATCAAGGTATCATCGACTAAATAAACACAAGCTCTTCATAAAGAGAGGGAATAGATAGATAACCAAATGTTGATAGTTGTACAAGTTCTCTTATATTTTACCCTAGTTGTCTCAAGAAGCCAAACATGGTTTCATGGGAAAGTTAATCCTACGAGTGCATAAACAAGCAAACAAGCAAAGGAAAAGAGTACAATGAAAGCAAAAACAAGTAAGCGAAAGAAAACATGAAAGCAAACACAAACACGAAAGAAAACACTACTCCTACTCCTAAGCTAAGCAATGCATGGGCCTATTCACGTGAAGGCATGGTTAACAAGAAAGATATTCAAGCAAACCAACAAGCAAGAAAGATACAACAATGAAAACCAACACGCTCGAAGTTTGAATGTGTCCACAGAAAAGAAAAGAGTAAAAGCGCATGATAAGACTCTACAGACGTATCATGGTGTGGTATCACACTACGCGCAAATGACAAACATGTACACTCTTTCAAAAACTTTCATTTCGCAACATGACTTGCTACGTATGACTCCTCCAATGCATGAGCGATAGGATCGTGTGATTCTAGTGGAGGATGTGAAATATGTAGATCATATTGATTTTCAATGTGCACGAGAGAGTGATGAGGAGCCTGGGGTGATTCAACAAATTCCTGATCAGAAGTGGAACTGAACTCGGGACTATGAGAACTTGACATAACCATCAAATCGTGCTGAAGTGCCTTGACAGGTTGAGGGGTTTCCACTTCATCAACAAATGTTTCATTAAAAATCAGTGGCTTAGAAATATCAACATTAAGTGAATCAGGATCGTGATCAAATGAATGAGTAAATGGATCATGACAACCACGATCAAAAAATTCGAGATGTGCATCGACATCCTCATGATCTGATGAATCATATAGAAGGGTTGATGAGAAACATAATTTTTCACCCTCTAAATTTCCAGAAATGAAAGATCACAGATTGGGTGGATTTGGAAATAAAGATTTGTCCTCTCCGCAATCAAATGACAGGCTGACATCCTGTGTGTCCTGTGAATGATCGAAAGTAGAAACATCCGGGTATGAATTTTAACAAGGAAAATCAGAAAGAACAGACATTGCTAAAGCAACCAAAATAATCCAAATACAATAACAACATATGCATGAAAACATGTTGGCTCAGTTAAGTGAAAGTTCCATCCATACATACATCATTGACAACCACTAGCCCCAATAGTGGAACATTACAATTAACATTGCCTGCTCCTCCAAAGAGATATACTCGCTCTACATTGTGGAGAAGCCAAGGCTTGTCATAATACTCTCCAAGCCTTCTCTAAGCAATGCCTAGCCAAAAGTTTGGCTCCCAAAAGCCTGGTCTATGAGTTATGAGGTTCTATTTATAACAAAGGGTGGGGTGATCCTTGACATTCCCCTTTATGACTCTTTGACTAACCTTATGACTCTTCAACTTCTTTACAAATAAATCTTTACATTACATAGTGATTGTTCACATTCCACTAATGACACTTGGAATTTCACTTACAACATATTTACAAATAATATACATTTTTCGCATATACCCATGTGAGACAAAATAGGCTTGCGTCAGCCTAACAAGAAAAAACACTATGACTCCAAAGTTTGGGAAAGACCAACTCGACAACATCCACTTGATGCTTCCTGGTCACGTACCGATGCCAAGATTGGTATTGCATGATGATGTCCCCAAATTGCTTGATGACGTCCTTTTGGTAGTGGACTCTTGCTTCCATAGCTTCTGGGTATATGGTCTTGGAACTTGTGTCCATCTCGTCCTAAATCATGTGAAGCATGGTGTAGACCATGACAGGACCACCAGTGTGCTTCTGCATGTTTGGTGTGCTTAGCTCCAAGTCATCCCCAGTGGCCCCTCATCTTAGTTGCTCCATGTACTTGTTGACCTCTAACCGAACTTGGTTCTTGTGCTTAGCTTTGGTGAGGGAATTTGCATCTACTCACTCTCTTCCTTAACTGTTAGATTTTTTGGCTCATCAACCTGTATTGGCGCTATTTGCTATGTCATTGAGCCTTTCCTGTGTTCTTCTTCATGTTTCTGATTCTTTTCCTATTCTTTCCTTCTTGGCTCCCATTCTTCCTTCAATTCTTGTTTTGCTTGCTGTGATCTCAGTTCCGCTACCTGCAAGATTTTCTCTTCTCTCTTCCTCTACTATGGTATCTGTGTCCTCTACTTCCTTTTGCTTCTGCGGTCAAAGCTGCTTGCATGAAGATTGAATGTGATTTCACTCTGTAGCTTTGTTCTCCCTTTATTATGTCAACAATTTCCTCTTTCCCTGATCTTATACTGGATTGCTGCTTTCTGCCATTGCTGTTGGTCTTGTTTCCATGTTAATGTTGATTCCTTTTCTCTAAACAGTTGGGCATCTACATATATTAGCAAGTAAATTGGCGCTTGCTCAACTGCTTCCCCAATACTACTTCAATGGTCTCTCTTGAAGCAACTCTCTTTAGTCTCATGGTACAATGATTGCTGGAGAGAAGTGCTTCATGAGTGTGGTAACTGTGGGACAAAAATGACACTCATGGCAAGCAAACATTAGCTTTTACAAATCTAACTTCACAACATGATCAAGCAACAACTAGGGCATTTATTGAGAGGAATTGCACAATTTTGAATGACATGGGTGACTGATTGATTGTGGGAACTATGCACTGCACAGTCCCAACAGTCAGTGTGGAAGCTTAATCACTGGAATTGCGCAATGCACAGTTCAGTCTAGGTCAAGGCCTGGGAGAGACTGCACATTACGCAGTATCAGTGACCAAGCTAGGAGAATGGCTCCTGGAACTGCGCACTGCGCAGTTGGAGCTCGCCTAGGAAAAGCTCTGTGCAATTCTAGAAGCTAAGGCAGAAGCCTTGAGCTCCCAGATTGCACAGTGCATGCAGTGAAGTGTGAGATCCAGGTAGGGGGAGCATAGATCTGTCCATGGGGAGTGTGAAAACAAGAAAATCTGACTAAGTGTAGATGTATGCATGTAAAACAAGTGCAATAATGGATCAAACTAAAGGAACATGAGGCACGTGAAGGGAGTCACCACATGACTACCATTGGTGCAAAAACGAGAAAACTCATGCGACACTTGGGGAAGGCAATGTATAACTTGAAACAACACTTTTACAAGCTAAAACAAGTTAAAACGCTAGTGATCGTTGAACAAAATGAGTGAAACACCACTCTCACAAGCTAAACAAACAAAAAAGACCAAAAAAGCAGCAAAAGGAGATAAAAGCAAACTCACCCCGAAAAGCGATGACAATGCTTCAAAGGCTCCTTGATCTCCTAGGGAAGCTAGAGCTTAATGGTAGAATGTATACGTGAGCTTTAGAGGCATCCATTACATATATTTGAGCAAAATGGAGTTCATGACGTGTATGTTTGAGACCAAGGAACACAAGCACACTTGGCATAAACTTCTAAAGATGGAAATGTGTCACCTTTGGGAAACTAATAATAGATCTCTACTTCTTAGGGATGATTTTCCTCTTAGCTTCTTGCTTTTTGGGGAAAAATGCCATGCATTGCCTGGAAAGATTATGCAGTTATGGGAAGGATTGGGCAACTCTCTGGTTCATGCACTGAGCAATTTCTAAGCACAGTAGGTTTTGCACAATTTCTGGGCTGAGTGGCTCTGGGTTACCTCTTAGGCTCTGCGCAATTTCCTAGCTGAAGGCAGGATGTCAACTGGCTTTGCGTAATTTCCCAGCTGAAGGTAGGCTATCAACTGGGTCTGCGCAATTCTGGAGTTGAAGGCTCACTTGCTGGCTTGAACTGCGCATTTCCTAAGAGCAAGGATGTTTTCCCTTTAGGATTGCGCAAATTATCAAGGCAGTGCTAGAACTGGATTGCAACTAAGTCAAGAGGTAAAGAAAACGACACAATAAGTAAGCAAACACAAGCTGTAAAGAAAAATATAAAGCTTAATGAAAGCATAAGTACTTGGGACAATGCGAGATAAGCTGCTGGGATTTTACGAGGGAGGCTCCAAGACGAAGCATAGACAAAATTTTGGAGGGTGGTTGTAGCTGCTACAACAAGTCCCAATTCCTTATACCTTGACCTCGTTGGGAACATGCATAGAAAAACAAATAATGAGCATACTACTATGATACCACTAATTTATATTTGTGAAAGGAACAAAATGATATACATATTCATAACCAAAACACAAAGTGAAACTTGACTTTTATTAATAAATGGAAAACACTGAAACTGTATACACGTGGAATGAAAACAAACTAGCTCAAATGGTGGTAGATTATCTTTGGGAAGAGATGTGATGGCTATATGCCTTCATGCGAACTATTTTAGAGTGAGGCTCAAAGACCTTTTTTATCATAAAGAAGCAACGAGAAACTCTAAACATCCAAAAATTCAACCCTAGGAGATGAAGTGCCAAAGGCTTGTGGGCCCCGATGGAGTAAGTTGGAACGTCAACTTCCCAGGCTTGTAACTTTGACATACGATCTTCGTTTAGCGTGCATGATAACTCGTTGGAAAGGTTTATCCAAGAAGTACATTTTTCGTTTGCTTTCAACTTGTTTTCCTAAAAAACATCATTTAGGGCCTCAAACAACTCCATAAGTCAAGGCCTAAAAACTATAGAAAAAAGCCGCCATAACAGAAAACTGTGATGTGAACTAGTGGAATAGGTGGGGGGCAAATGATAAGGGAGTATACTTTCCATGGAAAATTTTAAGGATGAAAAATTATTTAAAAGTTTAGAAACCTTGGCAAATCTTACTAGTCCCTAATGTGAAAACTATAAATTATTTGGTGATATATTTGTAAAAAGATTCAAATTCATAATGATTTTTTGTATAGTCTCTATAAATTTTTGGCGATTTTTAAGGTAAAATAATTTATTACTATAAAAATTTGGCGAATCATTTTAAAAAAATGGGTATAGTAGAAGTACTATGGCTTTCCTTAAAGCTGAAAAAGGTCCTAAGGCTCAGAAAGAAACCAAGGATCATTTTTCTAGGGTTCATCTCCCTTTTATCTAAGGAACTACAGACAAGATTGCGAGGATCCTAAAGAAGAATAAGGTTCCTTCATTCTTTAGGCCTCTAAATACCATCCAAAGCTCCCTAAGATCTGTTAAAGACCCGATGGACCCCAAAAATATGAAAGGTGTTTATGTTATCCTTTGCTCTTGTGGGACTCCCGACATTGGTGAGACTGGTCTCTCAATTAATCAATGGATTTGTGAGCATGCCACTGACATTAAGCATGGTAGGACCCACTTCTCTGCTTTGGCAGAACATGCAGAAAAATCTAGGCATCACATCTGCATTGAGGAAGCCCATGTCATTGCCAAGGTTAGTCATTTCCAATATCGTAAATTCAGGGAGGCCTTGGAAATTGAAAAAAGGCCCAATAATTTAAATAGAGATGATGGTTGGAATATTAGCAGACGTTTGTCCCTGTCTTGTCCTCCTCGTTTGTTTCTGTCTATGGATTATTTTGTCTTTTAGGGTTTGATATTTCTATTTATGAATGTTTTGTTTCTATATAGGTATTTGCATTTAATGTTAATATTTTTTTGATCAGTTTTCTCA
>APFE030895258.1:94671-149122 GCA_000404065.3 Pinus taeda
TTCATAAACTAATTGTTATATGATCTTTTGGTCTCTACAACACCCTTTATTTAAACCTGTGTCATGATATGCATCTTCATTTGGTCTTGATGATGAACCACATTAGCTGATTTGAAACATATCCTACCGAAAAGACTATTCTTAATGTAATATGGATCAGAAAAGCTTAAAAAAAAAATTATAGCGAATCATTTTTTAAGAAAAAAATATGGAAAATTAATCCACAAGTAAATATTAACTTTTAAAATTTTCCCATATTTTTATTGGGAAGATTTTTTTGATGATAAAAAAATATATTTAAATTTTAATTTATGAAAAATTTGAACTTCAAAAAAATAAAAATAAATTAGCTTTTAAAAATGAAAAAATTGAAATTCCACTTAAATCAAAATATCATGCTTTTTTGGAAAGTAATGGTCCATAACAACCTTCGCTTTTAAACAAATAAATAAACATAAATATTGGATTGTTGTAGGTCAAGCAAACGGAAGATTTTTCCGGGCCATCTATAGATATTGTCAGAGACAACTTGCATGATAAAGCCTAGCGCCAGAACAAATCAAACCTTCTTACCCACGTCATCTCCACGTGCTCATGGCCAGGTGGCCCAATAAACAAGAATATTCACAGCTGGTACTAGAGGGTTGATTAAACCATACTTCCTACCAAGGTGGTCCGCCATATACAAACGATGACTTGGTAAATCCCTTGTCCACGTCATTTCTAATTTAAAACCCAATGAAATATTCCTTCGGTTTAAAATACCATACCCGACTACGGCCGGTCCTATCAGGTCCAATTATTAACGATTTTCAAATTTTGAGTGGAATCCGATATTTTAGCAAGAGCCTGAGATCGTACACGTGGCAGTGATAGACGCTGTCGCCGCCGGTTACCGGTAGCGTCAAGGCATGGAAATGCAGGGAGGCGCAAAGTTGACCCACTTGTGACGGTGTCCAACTGCTCCTGAACCGGAATTTTAAATCCGATGGGCGGTTCGTTGCCTCGGGTGCAGGTTCGGAGCCGAGGCAGGGATTCGGTAAGGGTTATAAATATAAGGCGTGACCCCTACAAGAAGAGTTTCATTGTTCTGGGTGCAAGTTAGAGGGCGGAGCAGAGTATTGAGGCATCTCAAGGCAAGGCGATTGACAGCTTCTGCATACGCAATTGCGGTTAATCTTCCGGAGGCTACGTAGATCGGCGCTCCTCCACGGCAGGTAGATTTAAGTTTTTTGATTTTGTTTACTATTTTGGAGTTGTAGGGAAGAGTTATGAGTTTTACAGGGTTCGATCCGTGTTCTTACTGTACAAGGAACTGTTTTTTAAATATTTTGTTAGTTTCGCGGAAGATTTCAGAATTAAAAGGTCACGAGACGCGAGTCACAATTTACACTTTTCTTGATATGAAGTAAAAGGTTTACATGTTAAGACGATCTGTAATTTCAAAATTGGGAGTGCGCTTGTTAAGACGAGTTGTATATTTAGGGTTTGTTTAAAAATTGACAATAGGGAAATGGCCGTAGTTAAATTTATAAGATCCGAGAATATTCCTAGATCGCCTGATGTCAGTATGTTTGAACATTTAAAGGCAAATATCATGTTACAGAGCTTTTCGCTATGGCGGATATCTTGCCGTTTTTTTCTATGTACTTTTAACTGGAAACCATAACTAGGGAATTAAGCTGCACTTTGGAGATGTTCTTAATCTTGTAAAAATAATTCTCGAAGGTTTTTTGAACTTGAATTCTCTTTCGGGAATCAAGTGATGATCATATAGGATTCACTTATCTTCTAAAGCCCTAGTTTGAGGTGTTAAGCCTCATCTTTTAAGAAGTTTGCCCTTGTAGAAACTGTTAATTTTTTAATTCTGTGAAAACAGAAGAAAATCTTTCTAAACGTCTGTGCAGCGATTAGGATATTTTATGTTCTTTTCTGGAGGGGCTAGGAAATGAAAATTAATTCCGGTAGACTTTGTGATAATAAAGCGCTGTAAAGCTCTCCCAGAATATCTGATACAAAATTTCAATTTCAATTCGTTAAAATAAAAAATTTAATCCAATGAAGAAGGAATAAGTCAATCCATGAACTTAGGCCGGAATCGCTGACAGAAAATTTAAACTTACATCTTAAAAAGTTAATTCAATGAAGTAGCAATAAGCTAGGCTGGACTTGTTACGACGAGATCTTAATTTATTTTCAATTAATTCTTTGAAGAAAACTAGTTAATGAAAGACGATGCTAATATTCTCGATGTTACTGTACCAGAAGTCTCCAAAAAATGTGTTCAATTCTTTGATTTCCATTTTCGATGGTACTGTACCAGAAGTTTCCAAAAAAATTATTCATTTCTTTGATTTTTACCCCGTTCAAGCAATTGTCTGACTTGAATATAATTTGTTTTTACCTATGATACAGTCAAATACTGCTTCATTCTGAAATTCTTTACCCTGATATTTTCAGGTTTTTAAGCGGAAGGAGGTCTCGGCCTTGAAGCTACATTGAAAATTGAAATTGAACTTGAGATTTGCTTCAGAGAGCAGGAATTTAAGGTTGCATCGTGAATTTTATGTGCTGACATTGTGTGATATAAGTAGTTTGAAGATCTCTATGGCTCTTTCTTCGAGAGGAGGTTCCGGTTTGAACCCGGACGCTCCGCTCTATATTCCCGCGGCATTCCAGCAGGTAGAGGATTTCTCTCCCGAATGGTGGAACCTGGTTCAATCTTCCCCCTGGTTCCGTGACTACTGGCTCCGTGAATGCCATGTAGACAATGCCGATGGCCTCAGCGACATGTTCCCCGAACTTCCTGATGACATCGACGAATTCGCCGAACTTGAACTCCAGCTAGAAGAAACCGTCCTTCGAGGCCTTCCTGAAACTGAAGAGGGTGATCAGCAGAATGAAGAAAACAGGGGAAAATATTTCACAGAGAAGAATGAAGGTAATCGAGCAACGGGACTTTAACCAGTTTGGTATGGAATTTTTTTGTATTACTAATGCTGTTATGGTCCTGACTGATTGGTTTTCAATTTCCATCAGGGAATGAATCTGAAGAATCGAACGCGAAATTAGCCGCAGAAAGGACACTGGGCCTGAAGAACAGTGCTCATCGGCAGGAACCTCAAAGTTATAACTAGTATTTTGGATGAGGGTTTGGTTCTATGTACAACTGGAGATTTGATCACTTCATTTGTCTACTCTACTCCAAGTAGAACAATTGTGACGTTGTTGCTGGTTCCTCAGCGTCGTTGTTTTGTTGTGAGACACTGTACTTTTCTTCTTGTTACAGTTGCAAAAAATTGGATGCATGTGACCGAGGAGGGGAGTATAGATTCAGCATTCGATGCTTATAGTCAATTGTAAAGCTCAGTGGAATGTGGGTTGGTTATAGAATATTGGGGAGGATGATGATAATGACTGTATTCATATATGTTTGAAAATGGTAAATTTAAGAGGATGGTAAAAAATAATTGTGCAAATTATAACTTTATGATATGGTATAAATTTGTTAATTCTAAAATTACGACTTCATTATGCTAATCTCTTCCCAAAAAAGAAAAAGATAAAGCGACCAGTCACTGCAATCTGATGTCAATGATAGATGTGCAACTCATTATATTTGTACTAGTCTTCTGTGCTGTGGGCTTGAATTTCTACGTTAAAATCTCAATATTTACCAATTTGCAGTGGTTCTTGTTTTGAGCTTGAATTACTATTTTCCTGCCAACAATATTGCCAGCAATTTTCACGGGAAAAACTTAATATTACCAATTTGTAGTGGTTGTATCGTGTGTTTGATTTCGCAATTTTTTTTTGTCATTGGAATTTATGATGGATTAATATTTATTAAGCTGCATATGGTTTATTGGACTCTTTGAAGATAATGGGTATTCTGTGCTGTGGGCTTGAATTTC
Source organism: Pinus taeda (assembly GCA_000404065.3). Taxonomy (NCBI): domain Eukaryota; kingdom Viridiplantae; phylum Streptophyta; class Pinopsida; order Pinales; family Pinaceae; genus Pinus; species Pinus taeda. The sequence continues at coordinate 98,586 of APFE030895258.1, forward strand.
TACGTTAAAAGCTCAATATTTACCAATTTGCAGTGGTTCTTGTTTTGAGCTTGAATTACTATTTTCCTGCCAACAATATTGCCAGCAATTTTCACGGGAAAAACTTAATATTACCAATTTGTAGTGGTTGTATCGTGTGTTTGATTTCGCAATTTTTTTTTGTCATTGGAATTTATGATGGATTAATATTTAATAAGATGCATATGGTTTATTGGACTCTTTGAAGATAATGGATTAACAGATTTTTATTTTTATTTTTTATTTTTTATTTTTTATTTTTTTTACTTTCAAGTGGAAGGTGGGTAGTGATGAATATTTTGAAAATTGTGGGTAGTGAAAGAATATTTTGAAAATTGATTTGATTATAAGTATAAGATGGAGAATATAAGTGTTTTTTTCATCTTCAATCCTCTTAGGATCATATGGGGGACACTCTTTCATTCTATGATGTTTTGGGAATTGATCAACTCTTTCATTCCTTTTTCCCTCTAGCTCTTTATTGCTTCACAATTTCTCATTAAAGTTGGAAGTAATGATATTTTTAATGTTATCTGCTTTTTAATTTTTTTGCTATAGTTAGAAGCAATTTTGGGAACTTTCTTTGTCCATGTTGTATTACATTTTTTATGCATAAATTGCCAAGTCATAGCCATCCTTCTAATGGGGGAAATGCTTGCTTCAATTAGGAGGATAGGGTAGGGAGCATTCCCCTTAATCTTGAGGCTGTAGGTTATAAACTATTTTTTGGTATTTTCGATCACCTTCTACTGCTGTGTACGGCAACAATAAACCTCACACCCACATATAAAATAATACGAGTGATGAGAGTATCAAAGATGAGTTTTTTTTATTCCAAATCTAAATTTTTCTACTTATAATTGTTTTTAAGCATATAATAAGCTTTCAACTTCTATTTATTATTTTTTCAATGCTATAATTCCAATTGAGGTTATGATGGATGTTAATTCCTAGATATTTGTATGAAGAAATTTCCTCCAAAGAGCTATAGTCATAAATGAAAATATCATAGGTGAGCATTTTGGAACTAATTATCACACCCTAGTTTTGTTGGTATTAACAACCATATCCTTTTTGGAGTATTTTGAGTTGGTTCCCATGATTGTAATGGCTCTTTTCATGAAACATTTGCGTGCATTAGTTTTGTTGGTATTAACCATCATGTCCTTTATGGAGTATTTCAAATTGGTTCCCATGATTGTAATGGCTCTTTTCATGAAACATTTGCGTGTATGGCCTTGTTGCAACAATTCTCAACTTGAGAGGGACCATATCTCCTCTAGTCTCTTCCATAAGCTTGGTAATAACATTTTCACACGGGCTTGTCACAATGTGTTGAAGAATCTAGGCAATTAGGTGTAGTGTGATTGTTTGTTACTTGATAACAATTTGTTGAGTTTTTTTACCATTTTTTGTTAGCTTAATCTTTTTTTTTTTTTTAATGCATGTGAGTGTACTTCATCAAATTGCTACCAAAAACATAAAAACAAGAACACAAGATGTTGGCTCTTTGCCAAGGCCAAAACCTCTCTTCTCTTGAGAGGAAAACCCGTTAGGAAGTTTATCTTATTGAAGCTTTTTATTGATTAATGCCAAACCCTAGACCCATGACTAGAATATCCTCCAAGCATAAGTTAAATCCTTCCTTCTTTTAGCACTTTGTTTTCTTGACACTTCGTTCTTCTTTTGGCACTTTGTTCCCTGACAAGTCATTCTCCTACTTCTTTCAACAATTAGTGATGGACCTTGCTTATGTGAGTTTCTAGATGAGATGTTCCTTCTTTAATTCTTGGTGATGTCCTTTGCTTATGGAGACACCCTTTTCTTGGTCTGACGAAACACTTATTGAGATATATGTGCAAACTGATATGACTATACATTAGCGCTAAATTTTTGCATGTGTGATAGGTTTTCTTTTACTTCAGGCTCCTTTTATCTTTGGTTGAGGGAGGGACTCTTTTGCTTGAGTGAGAGGCCTTGTAGGCCTAAGATCTAGCCTAAGCAATGAGAGATATGGGATTGATATGCTATTGCTGATATGACTGCAGAGAGGTCTCCTTTTTCTCGCACCTTGTGCTACACCTATTTCAATGAGCAAGAAACTCATTGACATATACTATAAAAATAATATTTCTTTTCCTGAATAAATACAAATATCAAAAGTACATTTATGAAGGTTGAACCTAGTTACATTTCCTTCAACACTCTTTTTTAACTAGGGAGGTATTCATACAACTTTACAAGGTGCTTGGTTATTATCAATCTTGAAGAATGATTTGCAATCCATCTGCTATAGCATCATAATGACCAACATTGTTTCCACAATAAAGTTTCTCAATATATTAGAGCACAATGTTGGTGAGACCAATGACTTATAGACACCTTAGTCATTGTCTTTCAAGGTACATACCCACTTGGGTGTTCACTGAGTAACCTTTTAGGACTATTCTTGTCTTGGGTTCTCAGCCCTCAAAGAATATCGGTCCTCTTGCATACACTCTTGTTTTGGATGCCTTACACATTTTCAAAGAGTATCGGATGACGGATGATTATTCAATCCTTACATTTTTTCTTCCCAAGTGAAGACAATAATGTTGTCTATCTTGTGTCTACATTTCCATTCATGGCCTTCATCTAGACTTACGATTGTTAGTCTTGGTCTACTGCGTGACCCATGAAATGGAAAAACACAATTGTCACTCTTTTGTAATAAGGGGTGATCCAAAACTCCCTCTTGATTAGGGACTTGTCAGAGCTCCCTCTTAACTTGGGACTCTTTCATTCATTACCAACTTCTTCATGGGTCCTTCAGTTGCTTGACCTCCTTCCTTCTTTGATGTCATGAAGTCTTTGTTTGAACTTCTTCTAGGTAGGGCACTATCCATTGATCGCTTTCCTTTTTGGTTTTTCATGTCAATGCTCCCTTCGTGGAAAGTGGCTTTTTTGTCATACCTTAGGTTTTCTAGACATTTGGTTACTCCTTTGTTATCTGTCCATGCTTAAGAATACTCTCATGGATGCTTCGTTATACTTGCTTGTTTACATGCTTGGACCTAGTAGACCATCATGACTTCATCCTGATATTGCTTCAACATTAAATGGTGCTTTTGCTAGATGGTTTCTTCATCATGATATCTTCTTAGAGTAGAATCGGTTATTTTTTTCTGCATCTTTCATATCTCAAAGCCTTCATTTCTTTGCTAGTGTTGTCCTGCCTTCTTTCGAGAGATATCTTTAATGGTTCTTTGTCAGATAGTGATTCTTTGTGATCATGGTGTTCTTCACATGTTTGATCTCTTTCTTCATTTGCTTCTTTTTAGATAGATTGGTCAACCACCTTATGCTCCTTGTGAGAGCACTTTTTCATTGCTTGCTTTTTGGACTAGTTAGCGTTTCTTCTTGCTTCTTAGTTAACAATCTTATCCTCCTTATATGAGCATATCCTTTTGTTGACCTTCATTGCAATGTAGTACGTGGATACGAGCATGTCCTTGGTGAAATAGATTCTTTCATATTTGATCATGCTCTAGAACTACTCCCATGACTCAATAATATACACATGATAACATGACTAAACTTTGATGCATACATGTCATCTTGATTCTCTTTTGATCATCTTAGCGTCATTAGGTTGTCCTGTGGCCCTCGCTTCATCTTAGCTTGCCTGCATATCATCTTTTTGAACCCCATGAATGGGATTCCCAATGAAACATTTGCTTTGGTTCATGAACCTTCTTTTGAAGATTCAATCATAGGATCTTAAAGACCCTTGCCTTGCAAATGTGTCTTTTCCTTTGATGATGGAGATCTTCTAAGATTCTTAATCATGATCAATTTCCTTTCATTGTGGATGAGGTCCTATACTAGGTATGCTCCTTCTACATGCATATCTTGAGCTATATTTACCATGCTCCTATATTTTAGAAGATATTTCTAACCATGCATTTTGTTCTCATTATAAATGCTACTTCTTCACAAGTATCTAGAAATTTATGTACTTCATGCTTTTATATTCTAGAAGATGTTTATAGCCATGCAATTTTTATTTTATTCCTACATGCTCCTATCCTACTCAACCTTGAAAGAAGACTTGAAGTAAAGACTTTGACTTAGTCATAGTAGAGGTCCAGAGGATCTTCCTTCTTTTGCTTCTTTTCTTCTTCTTTCATCTCTTGAGTCATGTGAGCTTCTTCCTCTTTCTTTTGTTATTGTTGTCCTTTTTAAGCTTAGAACAATTCCTTTTGTAGTGTCCATATTCTTGGCATCCATAGCATTGGATTTTGGACATGTCTTTGTTGTTTGTTCTTTGTGGACCAAATTTACCAAATTTTCCCTTTCTCTTGGCCATGGTAGCAAATGCTTGCTCCTTTGATCCCACATCTTCCTTCGCTTCACGTTTGCTTTCCTTTGCCTTGCACAGAGACCACATTTCACTGAGCACGATTGCTTCCTTCTTGACATATATGATTGATGTGAAGTTGCCCCAATCCTCAGGTAGAGCATTGAGTACTACAATTGTCATTTATCTGTCAGACATGACTTCCCCAAGCTCTTGAAGTTGATCCCTCATCTCAGAGATCTTCATGAAGTAGGGAGCTATTCCTTCCTTTGATATCTTCATCTTGTAAATTCATTTATTAGAGATATCACTTCTTCGACTGTGGATATTGAGAATAGCTCTACTATCTTATCATAAATTTCTTTTGATGTTTCAAATTTGGAGACATAAGGAATGAGAGTCTTTGATTGATTCTATTAGAATCCTTTGAGCTCTTGTCTCATCCTTATACTTGGCTAAGGCTTGAGTTTGTTCCTTAGCATGGTTAGTGATATTCCCTTTGAAATGTTATAGTAGTTCATTTTCCTTGAGAAGTAAATCAATCCTCTTCTTCCATGTAAGAAAGTTATTGGTACCTACCAATTTGTTGCTTTCTTTGCAAAAATACAATGATGTATATTCAGAAGGGGACATATACTTGATAGATTTTTAGATGTAGTGGATTTGCTTTCTCCTTGAAGACTTGATGGCTTGCCTTCCTACGATCTTGATGTTCTTCAAGTTGCCTTCTCCAAGTGGACTTGTTTGATGATGAGATTTGCTTGGTAACTTGTAGATGATGTAGGTCCCTCTTTGATATGCTCTTATTTGTAGGTGCCTTTATATAAGGCTCTTCTTCTTGCTATGTAGTCTTCCTTGATGAATGATAGATGGTAGGCCTTCTTGTCCTTGAAGTGATTGAGACTTCTTGGCTTGATGCTTCAACTTTGTTGATGCCTTTCCTTGATGAGTGTTCTTGAGTTTCCCTTTCCTTGACGCGTCACCTTAGTTTTGATACCATGTTGAAGAATCTAGGCAATTAGGTGTAGTTTGATTCTTTGTTGCTTGATAGAAATTTGTGGAGCCTTTTTATTTTTTATTTTTGTTAGCCTAATCTTCTTCTTCTTATTTTTAATGCATGTGTGTGTACTTCATCAAACTGCTACCAAAAACATAAGAATAAAAACACAAGGTGTTGGCTCTCTGCCAGGGCCAAAACCTCTCTTCTCTTGAAAGGAAAACCCTTTAGTAAGTTTCTCTTATTGAAGCTTCTTATTGATTAATGCTAAACCCTAGACCTATGACTAGAATTTCCTCCAAGCACAAGTCAATTCCTTCCTTCTTCTGGCACTTTTTTTCCCGACACTTTGTCCTCCTTTCGACACTTTGTTCCTCGACAATTCGTCCTCCAAATTCTTTCAACAACTAGTGATAGACCTTGCTTATGTGAGCTTCTAGATGAGATGTTCCTTTAATTCTTCGTGATGTCCTTTTCTTATGGAGACACCATTTTCTTGCTCTAACGGAACACTTCTTGAGATATATATGCAAACTGATATGACTGTACATCAGCCCTAAATTCTCGCATGTGTGATAGGCTAGTTTGTAGTTTAGGCTCCTTTATCTTCGCTTGAGGGAGGGACTCCTTCGCTTGAGTGAGAGGCCTTGTAGGCCTAAGATCTAGCCCAAACAAGGAGCAATATGACACTGATATGTTGTTGCTGATATGACCGCAGAGAGGCCTCCTTTTTCTCGCATGTGTGACTGCGTTTGACCTTTAGAACAACCCCAAAAATTCGGTCTTCTTCCTCCGTTCTTCGCTTACCTTGGAGACCCTTAGACTTACTTTTTTCCTTCACTTTCTCGACTTCTACCTTCGTTGATTTCAAAGCTTGATTGATTCACATTGAGAGGGAGTGGACAACCTCTATATATAGAGGACTATCCCTCATTTAGGTCGACTTGCTGTCCTTAGGCCAACTTAACATATATAGCTCGGATTTCTGCTTTGGAGGAGGCTCTTTTATGGTGCCTTTTATTTGGAGGAGACTTGACTTTGCTTGGAGGAGCATCCTTTAAATTATCTACAAACATATACATGGTGCAACATTCCCTTTAAGGTCTTCAACATTTTCTTTTGACTATTTGACTTACCTATAGCACTTTAACTTGTGCTCGACCTGTTTCAACGAGAAAGAAACTCATTGAAATATATTATAAAAATAATATTTCTTTTCTTGAATAAATACAAATATCAAAGTACATTTATGAAGACCGAACCTAGTTACATTTCCTTCAACACAATGCTCAACTTGGGAGGAACCTTTTAGTCTCATAGTTTTGTTCTAGGAATAGTGTCAGAAGTTTTTCAAACAATAGAAGAGATTTGACATTCCTTTGCAATTATCCTAAGAGTAACAAGATGGTCCACAATTGGATATTTTCTAAAGTGAGTTTGGCCTTTAGCTCTTTTACCATGGATTTCAAACCATAGACTAATCTTCTTCTCCAGAATAACATTGTACAACTTGGTTAAAATTTGGCTAATCTTAATAGTCACGTTATTAGAGGGAATGGTTTTATCATTGCTCTTAAAGATAGGTACAACAAGGCTCCATGTCTAAGGCTTAGGGAACCCCTACTTCACTAACAAATTAAATATCTTGTGTATGTGCATGATGACAACGAGTTTTCCCATTTTAAAAATTTCAGCTTGGTAGCCTTCAATGCCCTTAGCTTTCCATTAGGGCGCTGCTTAACTCTAAATTCAATGTCTTTCAAAGAAAAAATATCATCCTCTATAGACATCCAGAATGGTGTCCATGGTGTTCGGGGTTTTATAGAGGTTTTAAAGTAAATATTACAGTTCTGCAAAGGATTAAAAGATCTAATGTTTTTCATTAGTCTTATGAAGCAAAATTTTCCTCTAGAACTTTCTAGGGGTAGACTTAGAGAAGTGCAATAACTATTCTTGCTTTCTACTTGCATAATACATTTTCCTTCTTACAATAAGAGTTTGTACATATTTATCTTATCAAGTTTTAAAGTTTTGCTAGGTGTATCCCCAAACACTTTTCTAGCAATTTTATAATCATTATCATATTAAGGGTTGGTAGTTCTATTTTTTTTTTTATATGACACCTTGGTAGAGAACTTGCTAATGGTAAAGGAGAGGGTTGTAAAATCATGATAGATGTTTTCAATGTCATCTTTATAAGTTAAAGGTGTAAATCCTTATTTAAATCCTTTAAGAAGAGATTCATTTAATCTTGTCAAAAAGTAGGTGTCTTTGACTTAGAAAAAATAAATAATTTATATAAAACGACACTTTTTAAAATTAATTAAAAATTATATTAAATTTGGATGTATTAAGAGGGATCAATTTTTTTAATATATTGCATAGAATTAAATGATACAAAATTAGACACAATTGCATTATTATTAAAGAGTGCAACTAGGGCCAATTCTACCTCTTGGAAGCCCCTCCTTTGATGACTCATTGCACATTTGGATCACCCTTCATAGTGTCTCCCTTCTCCAAAATCAAAAATTTTGCACACTTGCAAATGTCCTTTCTTCAAGTCAGTGTCATCTACAAGTTGATTCCATTAGTGAAAAGACACGACTGTTGACCCCACGTTAACCACTATAAATATAACATATGGTCACCTCATTTCAGCACATTCATCACATTACACCTCTCACATCATTTGATTGGTTCGTACACTTGAGGTAGCGTTCTTCTCTCCACATGTGCCAGGATTTTTTGGGCATCTTTATCTTTTGCGTTGACTCTGGTTTAGCTACCTTTAACTAGTGTTGACCGAGGACTTTTAGGGACAATTTGGTTGTGTTTTGACTTAGATTCTATTTGCGTAGGCTGCATCTATTGGCACACAAATCGAGGATTTTTGGGCAAGTTTACCAACGCTGACCAATGTTGACTATAGGATGAATCACAGACTAACTGTAGAATGTTGATTGAGTTTGACTAGTTTTTCTTCATTTTTTTGGGTTGACTTTGACTTGTTCTAGAGGGCGAGTACCTTGTTGCTTGAATGAGAATTTTGGAGGCTATTTGACTGGTATTTGACCATTGTTGACTTGACTGGTTAGGGCACATTAGATGTTAACAATTTCAAAATTGCAGACTTTGATAGATTGGCGGGCTTCTTGTTTTGGCATTGGATATTGGCTGGTCATCTTTCTTTGATAGTCAATCTTGACTTTGACTTTATCATCATTGTACTAAATTGGATCTCTCTCTGCTGAACATTTGATATTAATCAATATGAAGGATTGGTTGAGTTTTCCCCCTCGTGGGGTTTTGCCTTGGTATTAGCCTAAATCTTTGTGTTTATTGTCTTAATTTGTCTTCTTTGACTTTATCATGATTGTACTAAATTGGATCTCTCTTTTCTGAACATTTGATATTAATCAATAAGAAGGATTGTTTGAGTTTTCACCCTCGTGGGGTTTTTCCCTGGTATTAGCCTAAATCTTTGTGTTTATTCTCTTAGTTTGTCTTCTTGTGCATATAGTTGATGATCTTCCTGTGATTATAATCAATGATAATCTAAAGTAAATGCTAAGTGATTGCCGAAGTTTATTGTGACTATTATTGGAATCTAGAAGTGAAATTCTTATTGGGCTAATCAAACATTGAAGCAATTGTTGCAAGCATAGAACATACCATAAAAATTAACATGGTATTAGAGTTAAGGTGAAGAAAAGCCCAAGGAAAAAGTAAGAAACCATTGTTGGAATACTTGCTATTGTTGAACAACGATCACTGGACAAGTCTCCATGGCTGCTACCTCTTATTTCAAGATCGAGGATAAGCTCAAGGACAAATCAAATTATCATGATTGGAAAATGACTGTCGATTTGGCTATGTAAGAACATAAAGTGTTGGACTATGTGCAAGGGAAAGTGGTGGAGCCTCTTTTAATTGCACCCGCTGCTGCTAGAACGAAACATAGAAAAGGTGAGGTCAAAGCTAAGAAAATCTTAGTTGACTCCAATAAAAAAAAAATAATCTCTTATATTTCTGATTTGTGAACTTCCAAGGAAATGTATGATAATTTGATTGGAATGTTCAAAGTCAACAATGCAAATCAAATCCTTTTTATCAAGAACAAGTTAAGGGATATTAAGATGGAAAAAGGGGAGTTTATACAAGCTTATTTCATGAGAATAAATCAAGTAAAAAATGGTCCAATTTCTATTAGAGAAGGAACTACTTATAGGGAACTCACCCTTCAATGCAAATCAAATCCTTTTTCTCAAGAACAAGTTAAGGGATATTAAGATGGAAAAAGGGGAGTTTATACAAGCTTATTTCATGAGAATAAATCAAGTAAAAAATGGTCTAATTTCTATTAGAGAAGGAACTACTGACAGGGAACTCACCCTTATCGCACTTGGAGGCCTTTCAAGGCCGTGGGAAACATTTGTCACCACCACTCTCAACAATGACAGGATACGTGGTTTTGACGAGTTATTAGCTAGATGCACTCAAGAGGAAATAAGGATGATGGATAGAGATAAGTCAACTAATAGAAGTGAACCTACTAATTTCTTGCTGCATGCCAGGAGGAGGAATGATGCTGGCCCATCTAATTCAAGAAGAAAAAATCAAGGATTTAAGAAGGGATTCAAAAGAAAAGACAAAGGAAGATGCTTCAATTGCAACAAGTTTGGCCACTATGCTAGAAAATGTCGTAACAAGAAGAATCCTCCAAGAAACAACAATAATAATCAAATGAACAATAGGTCTAACAACAAAGGAAAAAGGAATGCTCTTGCTACTTGAGAAGGAAATAATCAACCTCCCAAGAGGACAAGAAATGCCAGGTATGATGAAAATAATGTTGTTGAAAAACAAGATGAATACTATCTCATTTCTGCTTTGTCTACAACCTCTCCTCTGGACTCTTTAGATCATTGGTTAATTGATAGTGGAGCCTCAAGGAACTTCACTGGATATAAGGAGGTTCTCTTAAATTTAGTTGAGAGGAATAATAATCTAAATATTATTCTTGGAGATAATGCCACCTATCTTGTGAAAGGGATAAAAACTATTTCTCTTCACTTGAACTATGGTCAAACCATATATCTTCAAGATGTTTTGTATGTGCCCGATTTGAAGAAGAATTTGGTGTCTATTTATGGAATGGAAGACAAAGGAATCAAGATAGCATTCATTGATGGAAATGTATGTGCATGGAATAAAAACTTTAAAGATGATTTTACTCTTGGATTCAGGGTTGGTGGAAGTCCTTTGGGTGCTTTGGAAAATGAAACCTCTATTCAGTGTGAGCTATGGTTCCATAGACTTGCTCACTTACATTACAAAGCCTTACTTGGGATAAGGAAGATGGTTACAGGGATGCTCGAGTTTCAAATGAATCATGAAGGAGTTTTTCAAAGTTGTGCAACTAGAAAACATACCAAGGGACCATTCCATTCTAGTGAAAGTAAGACATCTTATTCTTCAATTGATCCATTATGATGTGGCTAGTCCTTTGCCTGTGACTTCATTGAGAGGATACTTATACTATGTGATATTTATGGATGACTTCTCCCGCAAGACTTGGATTAATTTCCTAAAGAAGAAGGATGAAGTATTTAGGAGAAATGATAATGGAACAAAGTATTTTCTAATGAATTCATGGAATTTTGCAGAGAGGCAAGTATTAAGAGGGAAACAACTGTTCCATATAATCCACAACAAAATGGAGTTGCCAAGAGAAGGAATCAAACTATTATAGAAGCCACCCATGCATCCATGATTTATGATCAAGATCTATCGAAGTTTTTATGGGGAGAAGCTGCAAACATTGATGTGTACTTTCAAAATAGTAGTCCTCATCAAAGGTTGGATTTCAAGACACCCATAGAAGTCTCCATTGGTAAGAACCCTGTTGTGGATCATTTTAGAATCTTTGGTTGTCTTGTATATTTTCATGTACCAAAGGAGAAAAGGAACAAGTTGGAAGCCTCTGGGAAGAAAGGTGTATTTGTTGGATATAGTGAAGATTCAAAGGCATATCGAATAAGGTGTATTTGTTGGATATAGTGAAGATTCAAAGGCATATCGAATTTATGTACCTGGTCAAATAGATGTGGAACTGAGTAGAGATGTTACTTTTGATGAAGACACTGCCCTCAAAAAAGAAAGGGATTTCCTTGTCACAAGGAAGGGTGATGATACTGCTAGAAGACATGAAGAAACTTCGATGGATGAACCCATGCCTGATGTTGATGGCCTAATGGATCCACTTGATCCACTTCCTTTTGATCTGTCTACCTCAAATAAAAGACTTGTATGGCTCCGAGATACACTTCAAGATGCCGAAAAAAAATGTTTCCCCAAGAGGGACATTTTAAGAAAGTAAGAAGCTCATCAAGTATAAAGGATATTTGGCTTCCATGAGTACTATCATTCAAACCGAACGTTGCACTTTCGAAGACGCTGTGAAGCACCATGTATGGAAGGATGCTATGGATGAGGAATATGAGTCAATAATGAAGAACAATGTCTCAGAAGTGGTGCCTAGACCTAAGGAGAAGTCCATGGTCACTTCAAACATTAGGGGAATTTTGAGGTCTAAAATGAGCCTCCTAAGAAAAATGTACAACCAAAATAAACTTTATAAGAACCAATAGGATTCAAGATAATGATGACAACCATGGGGGACGATTCAACATTTTTTGAGTAAAAAAGTAAAAAAATTAAAAAATAATAAAATAATAAAGGTACTTTTTCAACTCGTATTTTCAACTTATCTCCTTAAGGTTTTACTCAAATTTTGAGCGGGAGTGTTTGTTGGATGAAAATTCCTCATCTAAAGAGTACCCATGTTGCATATTTTCGATGGACCCTGCTACACGAAAAATGAGAAATACATGGAAAAACGTGATTACAATCACATTTTTCATGTACTTTTCATTTTTCGTGTAGCAGGGTCCATCGAAAGTATGCAACATGGGTACTCATTGGATAAGGAATCAAATTATGCATCCAAAGAGTGTTGCTGTTCGAAATTTGAGTAAACCCATAGGGATATAAGTTGAAAATACGAGTTGAAAAAATAGTTTTTTCATTTTTCCCTCTAAAATTTGATGATATAATCTAATATTATTTTATTATTTCCACTATTAATTTATAATTTCCTTAGGACGCTCATTTGGACCTCAAAATTCCCCTAATGATGGATTTACAAGATTAAATATGGAGCTAATGGAAGTGCTGAGAAATACAAGGAAAGGTTCGTGACTTGTGGTTTTTCTCAAAAGGAAGGAGTTGACTATGATGAGATATTTGCACCAATTGTTTGATACACCACTATATGATCCATAATTGATTTTGCTGCAAATAAAGGATGGAGCTTGCATCAAATGGACATCAAGACCACCTTCTTACATGGCTCACTTAAAGAAAAAATCTACTCGGAACAACCTCAAGGGTTTGAAGAGCAAGATAAAAGGACACATATGCAGGTTAAAAAAAGCCCTCTATGGGTTAAAACAAGCCCCTAGGGATTGGTATGAGAGGATTGATAGCTATCTTATGAAGCTAGGATTTACAAGGAGCTATGCTGATCCAAACTTATACTTCGAGGTTGAAAACAACATGCCTCTTCTTTTGGTATTGTATGTTGATGATCAATTTCTGACTGGTGGAGACCCTCTCATTTATCAATATAAGAGGGAGTTGACTTCCAAATTTGAGATGGACCTAGGATTGATGCATTACTTCCTAAGGTTGGAGGTCTGGAAAAGCCAGGTTAGATTTTCCTCTCTCAAGGAAAATATATTGTGAATTTGTTAGAAAGATGTGGCATAGTGGAATGCAAGTTAGTGATTACAATGATGGAACTAAATTTCAAGAAGCTATATGGAAGCGTTGTTGGTTCAGATTTGACAAATCCTATTGAATATAGACAACTTGTGGGAGCTTTGATGTTCTTGGTGAACACACATCCATACATATGATTTGCTATTAATACATTAACTCAATTTATGGTTGAGCCTCATCATATACATTGGGTTGCTGCAAAGAATCTTTTGAGATATCTTCATTATACTATAAACCATGGTTTGAGGCATACTGTCGAGAATTTGAGACTACATCGATATTCTAATGTCGAATGGGCTGACAATGTGGTGGATAGAAAAAGAACATCTAGGTGTTGTTTCTCCTTGGGGCTTGCTTCAATTCCATGGATGAGACGGAAATAAAAATTTGTTGCACTACGCACCGCTGAGGCTAAATATATCGCAACTAGTATGGTTTTTTGTGAAGCCATTTGGTTGAGGAAGCTCTTCAGTGAGCTATCTGAGTATGTATTGGATACCACCATCATTTATTGCGATAATTAAAGTGGGATTTTCCTCTCAGAGAATCTCGTGTTCCACAAACGATCCAAGCATATTGAGATTAGGTACCACTTTATCTGAAATATGGTACAACGTGGAGAAGTAAGGTTCCAACACATCAAGATGGATGAACAAGTTGCTGACATCCTCACAAATCCTTTGGGAAAGACCAAGTTCTTAGCCTGAGAAAGAGATTTGGAGTCATGGAAAAACACTCCCATGAGGGCCTTGATTGAGTTGGTCACTCAATTCTGGGAGCTCTTGGGGGCTTGGGGTACTTCTTGGAGCTATATGAGCATAGGGTGAGTGGTTCACCTTCCCCTGTGGAGTACATACCCCAATAAGCGAGCATAGGGTGAGTGGTTCACCTTCCCCTGTGGAGTACATACCCCAACATTTGAGCATAGGGTGAGTGGTTCACCTTCCCCTATGAAGTATGTTATATGATAACAGGGTGAGTGGTTCACCTTCCCCTGTGGAGTACATACCCCAACATTTGAGCATAGGGTGAGTGGTTCACCTTCCCCTATGAAGTATGTTATATGATAAAAGGGTGAGTGGTTCACCTTCCCTTGTTGATACCCTAACATACATCCCACCCTTGCATTTCGGGGCTCTTGGGAAGTACCCCTAATTTGGACATTGAGTTGGGAAAAGTGGTTAGGATTAATTAGTACTATCGACGGATGCATCAGGGACAACTGTATTCCCTATTACTAGGATGAATGATGTTCAATAGCTTGAACACTAAGGATCAAGCTTGGTAGGGGTTCTACCCTTGGACATGAGGACTTGCCTCTGTCATTCTTGGTGAGGGTGGTAGGGTCTTATTACACACCCTCTTTCGATCCTTTCTTATTGGTATATGATATCAATCTTCCACAGAGACAAATTGCAGAGACAGTACATGATGGACATGATGTCATAGAAATAGATGGATGTTGATAGGTGAAATTCCTCCCTAGTTGAGAGGGAGTGTTAAAGAGTGCAACTAGGGGCCAATTCTACCTCTTGGAATCCCCTCCTTTGATGATTCATTTCACATTTTGATCACCCTTAATGGAATCTCCCTTCTCCTCCAAAATTAGAATTTTTGCACACCTGCAAATGGCCTTTCTTCAAGTCGACCTCATCTTCAAGTCTACCCCATTAGTGAAAATACATGAATCTTGACCCCATGTTAACCACTATAAATATAACATATGGTCACCACATTTTGGCACATTCATCACATCAATTTCTCTCACATCCTTTAATTGGTTTGTACACTTGACGTACCCTTCTCTCCACACGTGCAAGGATTTTTTGGGAATCTTTATCTTCTCTATTGACACTATGTTTTAGCTACCTTTGACCAACATTAACCGAGGACTTTCAAGAACAGTTTGATTACGTTTTGACTTGGAAATATTTTGTTTGGGCATGCTGCATCTATTGACACACAAATCGAGGATTTTTGGATAGGTTGACCAACATCGACCATAGGCTGGATTGCAGACTTTGACCGCAAAGTGTTGTTTTGGGTTGACTTTGACTTGTTCTAGAGGCCGAGTTCCTTGCTGCCTTGACTGATAATTTTGGACGATGTTTGAATGGTATTTGACCACTGTTGACTTGACTTATTAGGGCATATTGACTGCTGTTGACAATTTCATAATTGTAGACTTCGACAGATCAATGAGCTTCTTGGTTTGGCATTGGATATTGGTCAGTCATCTTTCTTTGATAGTCAAAGTCTTAAATTTGACTTTATCATCATTGTACTAAATTGGATCTTCTCTCTTTGCTAAAGATTTGATATTAACCAATAAGAAGGATTGGTTTGGTTTTCCCGCTTGTGGGGTTTTTCCCTGGCATTAGCCTAAATCTCTATGCTCATTGCCTTGACTTGTCTTCTTGTGCATATAGTTGATGATGTTCTATATAAGATTAATGTCAATGACAATCTAAAGTAAATGCTAAGTGATTGTTGAAGTTTATTATGACTGCTATTGGAATTTAGAAGTGAAATTATTATTGGGCTAATCAAACATTGAAGTAATTGTTGCAAGCATTAAACATACCATAAAATTAACAACTATTGATTTAAGTAATATTATATAACATTATAAGGATAATTTTCCTCCAAAACTTTCTAGGATCAAAATACTCTAGCTTGCTTTCTACTTATATAATATATTTTCTTTCTTTTAATAAGAACTTTGTATACATTTATCTTATCAAGTTTTAAGGTTTCATTAGGAGGATCCCATGGAACCAGGGAATCCCTCATGGGAATTGAACATTGCCCAATAATGAAAAACTCCTCCCTTTCCACCATTGGATCCAACCCCTTTGGGCACATATATATGGAGAACATGGGGTTGGGCTTTGATTCTCTTATGTGTTCAGTAACTTCTCTTGCTTGCTTTTACTTATCAATATCTTTTCTTATAGAAAATTTCTTTCTTTTAATAAGAGCTTTGTATGTATTTATCTTATAAAGTTTTAAGGTTTTGTTATGAGTATTATTAATCATTTTTTTAGCAATTATACAAGAATGATCATACTAAGGGTTGGTAGTTATATTATTATTTTTTATGTTCTATTATTATTTTTTATATGACACCTAGGTAAAAACTTCTTAATGGTAGGGGAGAGGGTTGCAGTAATTTTTTTTAACCGAAATGAAAATTTGTGGAGATCAATAACTTTGAAAGAGAAATTTCCACTATTACACCAGATACAACTATTTCATAAATGCCACAAATGGGTCAGTTACAACAAGTCTTCGGAGACTTGAATTCATGCAATTGGGGAACAAGTTGTTCACCAAACTATTCGAGCTAAGATCCTTTGACTTGCAGAAAGGAAGATATGTGTGTGGGATTTGATCCACAAAGTGTGCATGGGTCACAAAGATATTTAATATGGTCTCTCTGGGAGAAATGACATGTTCGACCACTACCTTAGGGTACCCCCATGGCTCTAAGGAATCCGTTGTGGTCCCATGGCTCCTGAGAAGCGCCTCAAAGGAATTGAACCTTGTCCAATGTTGAAAAAATCCTCGCTTTCCACCATTAGATCCATCCCCTTTGGGCAGATATATAAAGGAGGACATGGGGGGGGGGGGGGGGGGATTTGATCCACTTATGCATGCACGGGTCACAAACCCATTTAATATGGTCTCTCTAGGTGCGACCACACATTGGACCATTACCTCAAGGCGCCTGATATGATTTAGAATATTAGATTGTTGTGCTAAGATCCTCCTCAGATTAGAAACAAAATGCTTTCATTGTGCTTAAGGATTCATGAATTTTTGCAAGTGAAAAATGAGTGTTTATGTTTATTTTATGAGCAATTAAACATAAATAAGAGACTGAACAACAAAATAAACATGTAAAGAATATCATAAAAAACACATTGCAATAGGAACATGATAAAGGAGTTCACCTCTCCTGGGCTACGTCTCTTTGGTCCAGCTTCCAATGGCTTGGGCCTCTCTATTATGCTCAAAAGTGTAAAAATATGTGTTTACAATACTCAAATGCTTCTGAAACTTGTTCCAATGAGTCCAACATACTAAAAAATTGTACCCTATCCTCTTTCTGCATCTATTTTGGTCAAAAAATGAAGAAGTTATGACCTCTCCTAGTTTTCCCACTATTCGCTCCGCAAATTGCACCAAATCCGGTATGATCCTACAATTTCGCTCAAAAAAGCGCTAACTGGGTGAAAATTTCACCCTGCGGCGAGTGAAATTGTAGGACCATTAAAAAGTCCTATAACTCCATGTGGTCACAACAAACGGAAACCCCACCGGTCACATGACGCGGTTAGGGTCTAGCGATCTCCTGAGCGGTCACATATAATTTCACTGTTTGCCAGTGGTTATGGTGGTCACATGTGGCGGTGTTGGTCTGGTGGTCGGGTAGTGGTGATGGTTGCAGTTTGTATTGGCGGTCACATGACTGTTGACCGCGTTCACATGGGAGGCCGCCGACGGTCTCCCCCCTCAACTTGGCGTCATTAAACTTTAATACAAACCCGTTGCATATGCTAGTTAAGAACCAACCTGTGGGCATGGCGGTAAAGCTTGGTGTTGTTGTGGGTGAGGTCGTGGGTTCAACCTCGACCTCCCCACATAAAATTTTATTTGACCTTTGAGAGGGCACATAACGGCCTTTGGGTTTTCCACGTGTCACCCTCTCATTGGTCCACCTATATAGCCTTCAATCAATAACATCCTGCCAACTCATGCATGTACAAACGTGCCACATGACACTCAACCATTCCCTGATGAGATTACAGTGCCACCTCAGCTGCATAGTCAGCGCCAACTGGGAAGCCTAGTCAGCGCTATGGACTGGCTGTCCCCCTTTTTTTTTAAATTTACATGTTTGCCAAAGTGAACATAACGCGTTTCAGAAGCCATATGGTGTATGTTTAGCACGAAACGAGTTGTGCCAGATTCAGGATGACGAGCACTACACGGTCATGTAGGTTCCATACCATTTTGACAACTTTTATTTTTGAGCATAATTTTGAGCATCTGATCACTCCTCCCCACTAGAAAGCTTTTAGACCCCAAAAGATCACCTTCAGCTGCCCAACAGGTGAGGGTGAAATTCTCTCACCTTTCCAATCTCAATCCATTTATCACTGACTTGGAACTTGTGATCTACACGATGCTTGTCGTGCCTTCCTTTGTACTTGCCTTTTCCCTTTTCAAGTTCTTCTTGCATTGTTTGATGTACCATTTGGAATCGTTCAATGAACTCTTTGGCTTTGTCCATGTTACTATCAGTAGCAACATCCTTCTTACCAAGATGATACAACACATTATGATGCAAATGGTAAACAAATTCCTCCACTTGATTCCTTTGACTCAAGCTTGAATGTACATCTTGAAAGTATGTATTTTTCTGAACATAACTTTAATGTAAAACAGAATGATGCATGAGGAAAGTAGTTATACAAACTAGAGGCCCAGAAAGTACATCAACAAACTTGTCACTTATACCTTATACCTTTTCACCGAGTGGAATAGTAGAAGAAAACCCATCCAATGGAAGTGCCTTTGTCGCTGCAACTTAAACACTTCACCATTGAAAATTTATGAATGAAAAGAAATGGGCTTACCACATTGCATAAAGACTATGCCCATGGCATAGTCGCATACATCAACCTGAAACTTAAATGACTTTTTCAAGTTTAGAAGAGCAAGTATAAAAGCTGAACTAATCTTTTGTTTTAAAGCATCAAATGCCTCTTGTTGTTTGCCTCCCCAATGGAAGACCTTTTGCACAATTTCCAAAGAATGAAAATGAGCTACAATAGAAGAACAATTAACAAAATATTTCTTCCAATATTGGGCTGCTCCCAAAAAACATCTTATCCAAATGACTATCTTGAGCATTGACCAACCCATAATGGCATCAATCTTGGAGAGGTCTAACTTCAACTCACCTGCTCCAATATCATGGCCCAAGTACATCAAAGAAGTTTGATCTAACATATATTTTGACATCTTCAATAACAAATGTTCTTGACATAAGACATCAAGTATTTCTTTCTCATACATGACATGTTCATAATGAAATTTTCTGAAAATGAAAATGTCATCCAAGTAGACTATCTGTAGAAATTTCTCACTGTAGATCAACTTGATAATGCAATATACTAAAGAAAAATACTTAATCTAATTCTACAATCAAACTTGTGGAAGCTTAATTGATTTGAGCAAGATCAAACAAAACACATATAACAGAGAAGAAGATCAATACACATGAAACGCAGAAGAATACTCTGGGGAAAGCCTCATCTAAGAACCCCACTATCTGTATTATCATACAAGGTGGAAATACATCAATATTACACAAAGCTTGAGCTCTCACAACTAACTAGCTCTCAGTACAATCCTCCTGGATGATCACAGGAAAACAAAGCTTCTCACAATCCTTCTCCTCTGCCCTCCAAGCCTCCTATTTCCTTGCGCAATTTCTTTGGGTGATCCTACTGTTATCAAGTGGAACACTAATCACTCACATTGATCTCACACCTCGTAGAACTGCGCAAGCCTCAAGGAACCTTATTCCTTCTGCATGGATGAGTTTCCTTTATAGGAAAATTCCTCCAACTGATATTACATTGTCCCTGTCTTTAATCTCAACTTGGTCTTTGT
Organism: Pinus taeda; assembly: GCA_000404065.3. Taxonomy (NCBI): domain Eukaryota; kingdom Viridiplantae; phylum Streptophyta; class Pinopsida; order Pinales; family Pinaceae; genus Pinus; species Pinus taeda. Next base: position 118,472 of record APFE030895258.1, read on the forward strand.
CTGAATTGACATGCATGAGTTATTTATGAGAGAATCTTCGGTTATCTTAAGTACACTAGTTTGATGCATGCATGCATTAACTAACTAAACTCACAATTAGTTCCTCAAATTGTTTGGAACTAATTTAACTGGACTTAACTCAGTTAACTGAGCTAACTAATTACAACTCAAATACAACTCATCCATCTCCTTAATTAAGGGATAATATCCTCAATCAAATGGATAACTATTGCATGACTTCACAAAGACTTCATGAATGAATTTATCCAACTAATTAATCCATAATGAAATAATTAATTATTTTCCAAGTAGCTGGTGAGAATAAATTCGAATTTTAATTCACAATTCTAATTTAAGGACAAACTAAAATTGGAATATACTGAATGCTATTTTTAGCATTTCTTGTTGCTATTTTCAACACTCCCTCTCAACAAGAAAGGAATTCAACTTGATCCCAATCCTGAACCTTTGGAATGTTCTGCATGCAACACTTCTCTCAAGTGTTGTTGCTCTAGCAACTCAGAAACAAAAAAAATATCCAACTTGAAATAAAATGATGCCTCTGTCATCAATGTCTCTGACTGTTATTGCCTTTGTCGACTGAAAACTTTGCGCTTCCGCTAACTTTGCCTTTCTGCACTGCTGTCAATCCTTCTAACCTTTGTCACTTTGATCTCTGACTACATCAACCCCACTGATTCCTCTCGCTACTATGTACTTTGGGCTCCTGTAGCAAGGTACAATCCATGAGAAAAAACCTCTCAATGAACCCTACCCAATTTCAGCCTTATTAACACTATCACTTCACATCGCCCCACCTCACACCTGGAGGTATGGTTGCATGTGCTCCCTCTGCTCACTTGGCTTGAAATTTCTCCCTACTGGAGGTCTCTACATGAGTGGATGCCTCCACTTGGTCTCCTCTCAGCATCTCCACTTGTGGCTCCTCCACAATTGTTTGAGACTTCTTCTGGGACTACATGTTGAGAGGTAATTTACTCTCCCTCTCAATCACCAAGTCTCTAATATTTGCCTTGCTCCTCAAGGCTTTGCATGCATCTTGAATCTCAAGAGCATACAGGTTCTTGACTCATGAACTGATCTGCTTCCCCTGTCCCGTGGTGATGTTTCTAAGGAAAATATTTCCCTTACTGAAGACAACATCATAGCCTTTGTCCTCCACCATTGCGATCGATACCAAGTTCTTCTTTAGTCCAGGCACATACTTCACATCGGAGCAAAGGTGATTGAAGTTGTGAATAGTATAATGAGAAGGGAAATTCGAAGTTTGAAGTTTGGGGTTGCAGGTGCAAATCGAATTCATTGCATGCCTCAGGTTGGTCAATGGCATTCTATGGCTTGAGACTCGAGTACGCCTTGGATGGCAGCTCGAATTACATAGCATGGAAAGATCGCATCGAGGCAATATTAGAAGACCACTGCTTGAAGGATTTCATTGATCAAGAAATCCCAAAGCCAGCTTCAATTAATGCACAAGAGTTGGTTGAATGGAAGAAGTGTGTGGAGAGAGTGAGATGGATCATCCTTGAGGGAGTTCGAGAACATATTGTCTCGAGTCTCCATGGGAAGGATACTCCATATTCAATGTGGAAGACATTGAAGGACCTCCACTAGAATAGTAGCGACCAGAGGAAACTACCGCTCAAGGATAAGCTTCGGAGAATCAAGATGGAGAATGGCGATATTATTTCCACATATATGAACAAGCTCACCACTTGCAGATATGAGCTTGGAAGTATGGGAATAACTACTGCTGATGAAGATATGGTGAGCCTTGCTCTCCTCGACCTTCCAAAGAGCTGGAATAGCTACCAGGACTCTGTGAATGGAAGGGAGAAACTGCTGGATTAGGAACGACTGTGGTAAGATCTCATGTAGGAGGAGATCAAGAGGAGCACACGAGATGGTTCTTCATCCAAGGGTGATGGAGAAAATTTGGCCTTAGCAGGTAAGGCAAGGAAAGGGAAGGATAAGGATTCTCATTCCAAATTGAATTCTTCTCATGGAGGGAAGAAGGTTGACAAGTCTAAAGTGAGATGCTTTAATTGTCATGAGGTGGGCCATTATGAAACTAATTGTCCATTGAAGAAGTCCAAGAATGGATCCTTGGAAGGATCTGAAGGTGAGGCATTGGCCTCTCAGTTCGAATTGGATTTTACCCTCATCGCATGTATGGTTTCATCGATGGTGGGTTGTGGTTGGTTTCTTGACAGTGGAGCCTCATTCCACATGACCGATGATAAAATTTTATTTAGCACCTTGGGGGAGAAAGATCTCAAGATGCTCATAGAGATGGGTGACGATGAAAGGTTTAGTGTTTCAGGAGTGGGCACGGTTGCTTTTTAGAGGGAGAATGGAGCTTCTATCACCTTGACAGATGTGAAGTATGTGCCTAGACTGAAGAAGAACTTGGTATCAATCGTGATGGTGGAGGACAAAGGCTATGATGTTGTCTTCAGTAAGGGAAAGGTTTTCCTTAGATACATCACCACGGGACAGGGGAAGCAGATCAGTTCACGATTCAAGAACCTGTATGCTCTTGAGGTTCAAGATGCATGCAAAGCCTTGAGGAGCAAGGCAAAGGTTAGAGACTTGGTGGTTGAGAGGGAGAGTAAATTACCTCTCAACATGCAGTTCTAGAAGAAGTCTTAGACAATTGTGGAGGAGCCACAAGTGGAGATGCTGAGAGGAGACTGAGTGGAGGCATCCACTCATGTAGAGACCTCTAGTAGGGAGAAATTTTGAGCCAAGTGAGCAGAGGGAGCACATGCAACCATACCTCCAGGTGTGAGGTGGGGCGATGTGAAGTGATAGTCTCAAGAAGGTTGAAATTGGGTAGGGTTCATTGAGAGGTTTTATCTCATGGATTGTACCTTGCTACGAGAGCCCAAAGTACATAGTAGCGGGAGGAATCAGTGGGATTGATGCAGTTAGATATCAAAGTGACAGAGGCTAAAGCAGTCAGATACTGAAGAACATAGAGAAGGATTGAAAACAGTGCAAAAAGGTAGATTCAGCCGAAGCGCAAAGTTTTCAGTTGACAGAGGCAATAGCAGTCAGAGACTTTGATGACAAAGCCATCATTCTGATTCAGGTTGGATATTTTTTTTTGTTTCTGAGTTGTTGGAGCAACAACACTTGAGAGAAGTGTTGCATGCAGAACATTCCAAAGGTTCAAGATTGAGATCGAGTTGAATTCCTTTCTTGTTGAGAGGGAGTGTTGAAAATAGCAATAAGAAATGCTAAAAATAACATTCAGTATATTCCAATTTTAGTTTGTCCTTGAATTAGAATTTTGAATTAAAATTTGAATTTAGTCTCACCAGCTGCTTGGAAAATAATTAATTAATTCATTATGGATTAATTAGTTGGAGAAATTCAAACATGAAGTCTTTGTGAAGTCATGCAACAGTTATCCCTTTGATTGAGGAGATTATCCCTTAATTAAGGAGATAAGGATGAGTTATAATTAGTTAGCTCAGTTAACTGAGTTAAGTCCAGTCAAATTAGTCCCAAACAATTTGAGGAACTAATTGTGAGTTCAGTTAGTTAATGCATGCATGCATCAAACTAGTGTACTCCAGATAACTGAAGATTCTCTCATAAATAACTCATGCATATCAGTTTAGACAAAGACCTAGTTGAGGTTAAAGACAGGGATAGTGTACTATTAGTTGGAGGAATTTTATTATAAAGGAAACTCATCCATGCAGAAGGAATAAGGTTCCTTGAGGATTGCATAGTTTTACAGGGTGTGAGATCAGTGTGAGTGATCAGTGTTATACTTGGTAACAATAGCATCACCCAGAGAAACTGCGCAATGAAATAGGAGGCTTGGAGGGTAGAGGAGAATGTTTGTGAGAAGCTCTGTTTTCCTGTGAGCATCCAGGAGGATTGTACTGAGAGCTGGTTAGGTGTGAGAGCTAAAGCTTTGTATAATCTTGATGTATTTCCACCTAAGTTGTATGATAATAGATATAGCGGGGTTTTTAGCTGAGGCTTCCCCTAGATTATTCTTCTGTGTTTCATGTGTATTGATTCTTCTTCTTTGTTATATGTGTTCTGTTTGATCTTGCTCAAATTGATTAAGCTTCTGCAAGTTTGATTGTAGAAGTAGATTAAGTATTTTGCTTTAGTATATTGCATTATCAGGTTGATCTACAGTGAGAAATTTCTACATGGTATTAGAGCTAGTTGATCTATAGAGAAATTTCTACAAATATGTATGAGTTAATGATGAGAGAATCTTCAGTTATTTGGAGTACACTAGTTGCATGCATGCATGCATTAACTGACTGAACTCACAATTAGTTCCTCCAACAGTTTGGAACTAATTTAACTAGACTTAACTCAGTTAACTGAGCTAACTAATTACAACTCAAATACAACTCATCCTTATCTCCTTAATTAAGGGATAATCTCCTTAACTTAGGGGATAATTGTTGCATGACTTCACAAAGACTTCTAGCTTGAATTTCTCCAATATCATGGCCCAAGTACATCAAAGAAGTTTTATCCAACATATAATTTAACATCTTCAATAAAAAATGTTCTTGACATAAGACATCAAGCATTTCTTTCTCATACATGACATGTTCATAATGAAATTTTCTGAAAATGAAAATGTCATCCAAGTAGACTATCATGTCTAGAAATGGCTTCAATACATCTTGTTGCATATGCATGAAAGTAGTAGGAGCATCAAAAAGACCAAAAAACATAACAAGCCATTCAAACAAACCTTGTTTGGTTTTGAATGTCGTCTTCCATATGTTTCCTTCAACAACTCTACTTTGATGAAAACCACTTCTTGAATCCTATTCAATGAAATTCTTACCATTCTTCTTGGGCATTAAAACAAGGGTTGCACCACATGGTAAAGGTGAAGGTTGAATAATTATTTTATTCAACAATCCTTGGATTTGTTTTGTTATTTTTGCACCTTCCATTCTTAACATCATGTGCATGTCAATTTTAGGAAGAAGACACTTTTGCTGCAATGGTATTTCATGTTGGATTCTCCTCTTGGAAGGAATCCTTTTGCTTTCAAAAGCATCTCGTCATCATGGTTAACTACATCAACTAAATCAGTTTTAAAGTTTGAATTACAACCATCAAATGCTTCATAATCAATATCAACATTGGGTTTGATCATAAGAAGCACTAAATTCTTGCTTGAATTCACTAGTCTTTTCATTTGCCCTGCATTAACTAATGAAAGATTTAGTTTCTTGCAATGAGCTCTCACAATATACTCCACACCATCCTTGAAAAAGTGGTACTTGTTTTCATGACGATAGAATATTTCTTTTCTATCATAGAGGTAATGACTACCCAAAACAATTCCTAATATATCAAGCGGTACAACATCTGATTCAACTTCATCAATGAAGTTCGTTGTGATTGCAAACTGAAGAATACATTTTCTTGTAACCTGTAAATTTGTGTCCTTTTATACCCAAACCAATGGATATGGCTTGGGATGTGAAATGGTTTCAAGACTAAGTTGTTTGACTAAGTCATTAGATATCAAGTTGGCTTGAGACCCACTATCAAAAAGTGTGTCGATTTTTGTATGTTTTGAGATTACCCTCACATGAAATAATTCGATCCTTGTTTCTTCATTTGGAGTACTAGTGTGACAATTTGATATACTAGTAGTAGCAATGGTTTCTTTTCCTTTTATACCCATGGCTGTAATTTTAGTTTCATCACCTGAATCGGATCCCAAATCCTCTTGAATGACGACAACTGTCTTTTCTTTTCCTTTGTTGTTGAATTTCGTTGGTTTCATTTCGGGATGAAGCTTCCAACAATGAGCTTCATCGTGACCATCTCTGGAACAATGTTTACATATTATTTTCTCTCCTTCCTTTTTAATGGATGCATTTTTATTTCCCTTGAAACTCTTTTATTTATCTTTACCCTTAAATAGATTTTTACTACCTTCTTATGGGGTGTTTTTCCCTCTTGCCTCAAGATGAGTGGCTTGCATACACACATAATCTATATTACTGGATTAAACATTAAGATAATATGCCTAAGGTAACTATGTAAACTCCCTATGTACTTCAACAATATGTCCTAGGATTGCAAATCTACACCTAACATTAGAGACCTTTTCCTGAATTCTTGGGTGTAATCTTGCACATTTTGACCTTTAAGCTGTCTAAAGTTCTGTCAATTCATGATGGATTTCTGCATATACGCTATAGGGTAGAATTGTCTTTTGATTGAAACGATGAAATAAATCCAAGAAATTGAGATCTTACCATTTTTTAAAGCTCCTCTTGGGTCTTTTATTCCCACCATACTAGTGCTCCACCCTCCATTCTCAAGTAAGCTAACTGAATCTTTATGTCATCCTGTTGAAGGTTTTGAATCCTTCAATAGACCTCCAACTGACGAATCCAATTATCAACCTTCTCTGCATTCACTTCACCATTATACATGGGTAGCTCAAATTTAACATCATGTTTTAAAAAAGGCGATTTACCAGTTCCTTTTGAAGTAAGATGATGAGTATGAGTAAGGGTTGTGTTAGTGGAAGAGGGTGAAGATGATTGTGAGGAAGAATATGAAGAAGATGGTGGAGAGGGTGGAGGTTTGTCTCCATTTCCATTACCTCCTCTTGAAGAACCTTCTCCTTTGGGAGGTTTGGAACTTTCCCCTTGCAACCTGGTATTCCTCTCTTCATTGAGGACCTTTGCCATCTATGTCGTATCAAAGAAAGCCTTTCTGAAGGTCTTCTCATCTTCTGTCATGTTTGTAGGTTCTCCTTCTTGAGACATTATCTCTAGAGTCTCAAATGAAACTTGAGGTTGAACTGGTGTTGGATATTGTGGCAACCTTGCTCTCCTTCCCCTTGACCCAACTTCAGGCCTTCCAAATAGCTTCCCTTCTCCTCTTTTGAGTTTTAACCTTTTAAGCATGAGATAAACTTGCAAATAGTTACATCCTTCTTTCACAAAGAAAACCTATTGATCTAATACCAAAATGATCTAATTTAGAATATTAGATTGTTGTGCTAAGATCCTCCTCAGATTAGAAACAAAATGCTTTCATTGTGCTTAAGGATTCATGAATTTTTGAAGGTGAAAAATGAGTTTTTATGTTAATTTTATGAGAAATTAAACATAAATAAGAGATTAAACAACAACATAAACATGTACAAAACATCATCAAAAGAACATTACAATAGGAACATGATAAAGGAGTTCACCCCTCTTGGGCTACATCTCCTTGTTCAAGCTTCCAATGGCATGAGCCTCTCTATTATGATAAAAAGTGTAAAAATATGTCTTTACAATGCTCAAATGCTTCTGAAAAATGGTACCCTAGCCTCTTTCTGCATCCAATTTGGTATAAAATTGAAGAAATTATGACCACTCCTAGTTTTCCCACTATTTGGTCTGCAAATTGCACCAAATCCTGTATGATCCTACAATTTCGCCCCAAAAAGCGCTAACTGGGTGAAAATTTCACTACGCGGCGGGTGAAATTGTAGGACCGTTAAAAACTCCTATAACCCTGTGCAGTCACAACAAACGTCAACCCTACCGGTCACATGATGTAGTTGGGGTCTGTCAGTCTCCTGGGCGGTCACATATAATTTAATTGTTCACCGAAGGTTATGGTGGTCACATGCGACGATGTTGGTCCGACGGTCAAGTGGCGGTGATGGTTGTGGTCTCCGTCAGCAATCACATGACTTCTGTCTGCATTCACATGGGAGGCCATTGGCGGTTACGCTGGTGGTCTCCCCCCCCAACCTGGTGGTCATTAAACTTTTATAGAAATCTGCTGCATATGTTAGTTAAGAACCAACCAACGAGCGTGGCGGTAAAGCTTGGTGTTGTTGTGGGTGAGGTCGCAGGTTCGACCTTGACCTCCCCACATAAAATTTTATTCGACCTTTGAGAGGGCATGTGGCATCCTCTGAGTTTTCCACGTGTCATCCTCTCATTGGTCCACCTGTATAGCCTTCAACCAATAGCATTTTGCCAACTCATGCCTATACAAACGTGCCACATGGCACTCAACCATTCACTGATGAGATTATGGTGCCACCTTAGCTACACAATCAACGCCAACTGGGAAAACTAGTCAGCAATACGGACTGTTGATTGGGCTGTCCCCTATCAGCAATCATGACAGGGTCGACTACTATCATTCCCATTCCATCTCTTAACTATATTTATTCATTCCGATGAGATCTGTCCTACACACTTACTGATCTATCCCGATGATGAGCCACGGTGGATGGCTCGAAACTTCAATTCAAACAATTATGTATGCATCGACAAATTATTAATTATGTGATTTTGCTGAAGATTCTCTAAACTAAAAAATTACCTATTTTCCAATGTGAACATAACACATTTATGAAGCCATACGGTGTCTGTTTTGTGCGAAACGAGTTGCGCCAGATTCAATATGACGAGCACTATGCAGTCATTTAGGTTCCACACCATTCTGACAACTTTGTTTTTTGAGAATAATTTTGAACATCTTATCAGTGCCCCCATGGCTCCAAGGAAGCCCTCATGGGAATTGAACCTTACCTAATGGTGAAAAAAACCACACTTTCCACCATTGAATCCAACCCCTTTGAGTGGGTTATAGTAAAATTATGATAGGTTTTTTCAATGTTATCTTTTTTTTTTAACCATGGTAAATTAGAAACTCATTGGAGAAATCTAGGCAACCCTCAATGAGATTTGAAAGCGGGTGGAGGGAATAACATCCCATTGTATCAACTCAATCATCCCACAAGTGGAAAATTTTCAATGTTATATTTATAAATTAAAGGTGTAAATCCTTTAAAAAGAAATCCATTTTACTCTTGTAAGAAAACATATATTTTAACTCATAATATATATTATATACATATATTATATATATATATATATATATATATATATATATATATATATATATATATATAATATATATATATATATATTATATATATATATATATAATATATATATATATATATATATATATTATATATATATATAATATATATATATAATATATTATAATTTTAAATTGATATTTATTACATATATTTTTAAATACAAATGAGTAAAGACTATATTAAATCTATGCCCAGTCGAAGCAAAATACATGAGGAATTCATTACATTTGCACCAGTCTTAGAGGGTCCTTCATTGAGGAATTGGTATCGAATAAAAAAAGTTGCCTAGTAAACAGACTATGATATCAGGCATACATACATATATTTGGCAAAATTGAGACAACATAAGAGTAAATTTGTAGAAATAGCCCATTAAAGAAGAAAATATATAACTTCATTTGTGGGCCTATTTAGGTCAAGATGCAGGTTTCTAGAGAAAGGGTTTGGAGTAGAACTATAAGAGTCTTGGTTTCCTAAGGCATTTCTAGTTAGCTTAAGTTCATTTAGCTGTCCCCAAATGGCATCGAGCTTTTTCTTAGGGAGGGAGAGCTTAATTTTGAGAGTCTGAAGTTCTTCGATGATGAGAATGAGGAAATTTCTTGCTAATGAATTTACCATTTTAAATTCATATTTCCACCTGCAGGACCTCTAGATGTTTGTTGCATGCATTACAAGAACTTCCAGAAGTGGCAGAACTATTAAGACTGGTAGACATGGTTTACGCAACAGTGAGGGGTTTCAGTGAGACAACAAATATTGTGCACAAGAATAATACACAGAAGTTTTGCAAGGGATGATAATGGGTTGAAGGGTATCTAGGGGAGAGCATACAACACCAAAGGATAATATTAAGAAAATTCATCGATTGAGGTCAGCGAGGTCAAGCCCAGGCAGTCAGGAGTAAGGATGGGGATGCCAAAGAGGTCTGAGATTGAGAGGCAGAGATCGTCATCAACCGTAGAGAGGGGGGAAAATGAAAAGGTGGTCCATAACAATGCAATTGGTCGGAGGTGGTTTTAGGGTAGCCCAAATTGATAGTGAATAGCCAAAGTAGAGAAAACAAAACACAGAAGGAAAGAGTGGACAGATAAAAATAGAGCACATACATTGAACACAAAATTGGATACTCTCAACACAATCAAAACCTCAGCTGTAGAAGTTATCCCAAACTCTAGCTCTTTGACGGCTTCTCAAGAAGGGTACCCAAGAGCGAGTTCCTCAAATTAACGAGGTTGCAAGGGTGGGGGAACTAAGGTCTTGTCCCATGTATGTTAAGATTGCTATTGACCACTTGGGGCTCATTACAAATCCTCTTAGCACACAGGCTTGTAAACGCGAAGATGATATTAGGGGGGAACAAACCAAATTTCTGACGTGGGTGAGAAGGAAAGATTCTTTGCTGAGAAATTGCATAGATGTTGATTCGAGGAGGCCCAAACCAAGCCTGAAATTCCATATTGGAGAGGAAGCCCTCCCACACGGTGCCCATCGAATCACAATTAAGACTCTGAATGCTCGATCTCGCCAAATTCATCAAAGTGCAAGGTGGTGGAGTAGAATGAGGTGAATTTATCTTCATTATGTGGGGATAAGCATGGGAAGTTAATATAATCTCCCACACATGCATCAAGATTTCAACATATGCCACGATGCCATCTAGTGTGGCTCTTAAAATTTTATTTTAATATTTCCAATGTTCCTTATCTTGTTCACACGAGGGCGGCGTGGGAAGGACGAAGAGTTGACATAGGTGAACTAGGTAATTGTGTGCCAGTCCTTGAGATCATTGATGTCCTTTTGACCCATGTCCAGGAGGTAGGATAGAATGACTTGATGGTCAACCTATGAGTTTTGGCTTCTAAGGATATGATAGAGTTATTTTGAGGAAAGGAGCCTCAAAGCACAATTTATTCTTTGGAGGATAAGTTTAAGGAGATTTTACTTTGGGTATGAACCATTGGTTAGGTGTTGTACAATAATCAAAGAGTCACCCAAGATTGTTAGATCTGAAATTCCAAAGTCATGGGCCAAAGATAGACCCAACAAAGACCATACATTTATGCTTGATTGTTGGTTTTCCTACCAAGCCCCAAGAGTATTTGGCAACAGTGTTTCCTCCAAGATTAGAGATAATCCCTCCCTCTATTATTATTAAATATGAAGAAGAATCTATTTTTTAAATATATTACATGGAATTAGATGATAAAAACTTAAATATAATTACATTATTAATTTAAATAATATTTATAGAAACATTATAAAGATATTGATCTTATATTAAAATTTTGTAAGTAAATTTTAAAGCACTATTTATTTCATGTACATTATATTTATTTTTTAAATAATAAAACATAATGTTTATTAAATAATATTTTTTTATTAATACAATTTTAAATTAATTGTGAAAAATAAGTAAATTTTTGAAGTGAAAATACTTGTATCTAATATGATAGTTAAGTTTAAAGTGTAAATTTAATTTTCTAATATATTACTTATTTAATAGTTTTAGATCATTAATTTTAATCTTATTATTTTCAACTCATTCTCAATTCATTTACTATTAATGAAATTAGTAGGATAACATTGATATAGATGATGGAGATGAGAGGAAGGTTAGAGTTTGATGGGGGATAGGTTTGCAGAAGCTTTAAGCCACTAACAACTACAGATGCAGGCAATAAGGCGACTAAATGCATCAGAACTAACTTTGAGGGTGGTTGTTGCTATGATTTTCGAGGAAAGGGAGGTTTTTTTCCCGAGTTTCTATTCTGGTTAAGGTTTTTTACTAATTTACTTTCATTCTCCTATTTTTTACCCAGTTTTCACTGAGCTTCAGAACCATTTCAAGCTAAGGTGGCAAGTGGGAGTTTGAGGTGGAAGGCTATGGATCTAGAGGACTTAGTGGATTATGAGTTGGAAAGTCCGGATGAGGGGTTTATTTTTATATCACCAGAGTATTTTGGGTTCTCCATAGCTGAGAAGGAAAATCGTCAGAGTATGAGCTAGATCATGAGTCCATAGTTGGAGCATGGAGCTAGATCTGGTTTGCATGTGATATAACACCTGGTAGAGGCAGCTAGAAACAAAGAAAAGGTAGGAAATCCTCATTTCTCTGAAACCCTCAAAAATCCATTGTATGTAGGCCTTCTCGAGCATCTAATACTATCTTTTTAAGCTCTTTGGGATTGAATTTGGGGCAAGTAGAATCCAAGGTTTCTATAGGTGCAAGGCACAAATCCCTCGTCTACAAGTTTTTTTGAAGCTCCAAGGGGAGGGGACCTAGCCAAAAGTTTTGGTTTGAAGAACCTAAATGTTGAAGTTTCAGCTAGAGTTAAACTCGAGGGGAGCAAGGAAGGGGTTATTTTCCTTAGTGGTGATAAAGGGTTTGCTATTGGGGACCATGTTATTCTACAAGAGCCATTATTGAGAAAAATTCTAGTGGCTCAGGAAGGGATTAATGTAAAGGAAATCCCAAAACCCACCTCGGATATGACCCTTTCGGTAGAGGAATGGTAAACACTTTGAAGAAAAGAGGAAATAAGGGTAAATCAGATGCAAGGAAGTGGGGGTAGCAAAGGTTTGAAAAATAAAAACAAGAAGAAGATTACGAAGAGTGACAGCGGGGCTATTCAATACTATCTCTGCTTAGGAGATGACATGGAGATGTCAGAAGTGGTAACCCTTGATGAAAAATCCATCGCGGGAAAGGCTCATAGTAGGGTCTTCAGTGTGGAAACCTTGGAGTCCCAGAGGGACCAAAATCTTGCTGGGAAAGTATCAGTAATCCTAGAACTCCAATGTTTAGCAAAAGGGTGGTTTTAACTAATATTTAAATCCTAGGAAGATGCACTCACAATTGCATAATAAGTATGGTTTATAGACTCCACCCCTGTGGTTTTTAAAGCCTGGTCAACTTTGTTTGATGCACACAGGGAGAAAATGGATGTCATTCCTATTTGGGTCCAATTTCCAAGACTCCTAATCCACATGTGGAACACTTAGAGCTTCATGAATATAGGAAATACCCTAGGTAAATTTCTTGGAGTAAATTACTCTTTCAAGGAGACTAAGGAATGGTTGGTGGCTCAAATCTTGGTGAACCTAGACCTCAAAGCAAAATTATATTAATCAATGAATATTGGGAAGGATAAAGAATGACTGGTGCACTTGGATTATTAAGGGATTCCTTTTAGATGCATTAGGCACCACAAATACATGCATTTGGTGAGCAATTGTTCCCTTCCTTTTAAACCTAAACATAACCAAGATGGCCCGAGCAAAAAACAGAGAAAATAAGGGGAAGAGGCAACCTCTGGGGTCAGAAATCAGTGAAAGGGAGAAATCACGGAGGAGTTGCCCAGGACATCGATCTGGGTTCAGACTGAGGAAATGGAGATTGCAGGCATACAGGAGCAAGAGATCCTAGCAACAAGAGTAGGAGAGTTGCATCAAGAGCCAACTATGCTTCAAAAAAAACCCCCTAGGGAGGCTAGGACAGAGGCAATCTCGGTCATACAAATAGATGGAGAAATGGACCTAAACTCTCAGCTAGCCAAAGGGGTGAATGGATGCACTCAACAACTACCTGAGGGGGCCACACTAGGTATTTCTCTCCCTCCTTCGCCAATTTATTTTATATCTTGTCCCGCTTCTCATTTGGATATGGATTGGAGTAAAACTATTTGTGAATGTAAGGTTGGAGTGTTACAAAACATTGTTACTTCTCTTTCTCTTCAACAAGCATCATGTGACATCCCTGGGGTCTTTGAAGGTTGTTTCTCCCCGATTGTATCCTTCGGCTCTATATCCTCATAAGGAAGAGGTTTCAACTCACATAGATACAATATTAGATACCATCATATAGGAATTAATCCAGAATCCCTAGGAGGATGTTTAGGAAAAATTCTGGTTCCTCAAAGCCCTAGTAAGGGAAAAGGTAGAAAGTCCAATATTTCATTAGTACAGGCTAGGGTTAGAGAAGATATAGCCTTTGGGAAACAATCCTCTATGGATTGGGCCCTTAGAGCTTTGAAGGCCTAGAGTGGGTTAACTAAATGATTGTCTTATCCTTCAATTGTAGAGGGTTGGTGAGTAATCCAAAAAAACTTGCTTTCAAAAGACTGGTTTAGACTATAGGTCTTGAGGTAAATTTTCTACAAGAAAATTTAGGGGAAGGGGACATTACATCCCTAATTGAGGGAAATTTTCCATGTTGGTGCTTCGTCGGGATGGATGCTAGGGGATTCTCTAGGGGGGTGTCCCTTGAATGGGATACTAGAAATATTTAGATGGAGGGAACTTGGAGCATCACTAATGGGCTTGGTTTGGATGGCTTCTCTGTGGACTTAGGAACTAATTTTACTTTCCTAAATATATATGGGTCACATGAGGACCATGTATCCTTTTGGTCAGATCTACTAAAGAGGTATTTTGCAAAGCATGATAACCTTATAATGGGAGGTGACCTGAACTTCTCTATAGGTGATGTTGAATCTTGGGGGGATCATGCTAGGCATGGAAATATTTCTGACTTTTTCTCCCATCTACTATCCTTGAGAAATCTCATTGATATTCAACCCATAAAACTCAAACCTACCTGGAGGACATCTCATTGATAAGGTGGCCAAACGTATTGAAAAATTTCTTCTGGTTGAGGCCTTGGTTAACATACATAGTCTCCTACGATAGTAGATTGTAGTGGGAGGAAAATATGATCATTCTTCTATTATACTAGAGATAAATGGAGGATCCTCAAAACCAACAAGCTCGTTTAAAATGAAGGTTGGCTGGATTAAGGATGAAGATTTCAAGAATTTGGTATGTAATAACTAGAAATATTTTGATTTGGGCTTAGATAAGTCAATGACTCAACAATCTGGGGACAATTTGAAACAAATCAATATTTTGACCAAGAAGTGGGCTATGTAGAAATGATCTAGGGAGGAGGAGGAGCTCTCTACCATTGAAAATCAAATAAGCCTATTAGTCGAGTCCCATGATGAAGGATTCAAGATCAATTGTCAAGGGAGGTTGAGAAGGCTGACTTCAAGAAGGAAGGATATTTTAGCAGATAGGAAGGCATAAGGGAGACTAAAAAGTTGGGCCATATGGCTGGAAAAAGGAGATGAAAACACTAAATTATTCCAAGCATATGCAAAGAGTCGTAATTTCATCAACACCATTTGGAGAATGAATGATCAACTGGGGCGGGAGGTCACATATTTCGAAGGACTGGAAGCCTTGAGAAAAGATTACTTTAAAACTATTTTCAGAGCTCTTGATAGGGTATCAATTGCATAAATGAACAGGCTTGCAAAATTTTTCCCATGCTTTGTGGATGAGAAGGAAGGTAGATCGTTGATGGAGGAAGTATCAGAGGAGGAACTAAAAACAACCCTTGCCATCTTTCAAAAAGACAAGAGACGAGGGCCAGATGGTTGGACAGTTGAATTATTTATGGATTTCTATGACTTCCTAAGGGAATATTTAATGAAAATGATCAATGAATATAGGGAGGAGGGTCATATCCTACTAGCCTTCAATTCTATCTTCATTTCCCCAATCCCTAAAGTGGATGACCCATTCACTTTTGAATATTTTAGACTACTAATTTTAGATAATTGTTACACAACATTTTTTCATTGTCCCTGTACTCCCCGTTCCACAATCCTAGAGGACCTCTATAGTGACCCTCATGTGTTTTCCCATCATGAAGAAACTCCCATTATGTCCCTCTTCATGAGCATAACATTTCCCTTTTGCATCATTTCCCAAGAATCTTCCTTTTACCCTAGTTTACAAGACCGACGCTAATGATCAGTTCATCCCCTGCACCGATATGCATAGTTTAACACTGGGACTAGCACTAATCAACGCTACTGGGCCTTGTCTCAGTCGCGTCGATCCTCTTTTGGCAATTTTTTTAAATATGGAGTCAAAGTTTCCAGGTCTAGAAGCTTCGTAACGAAAGTCTGGTAAATGGTTGGGCTGGATGGAGACGTGGAAGTCAGTTTGCATTGCTTTCCCCTATTAGGATGGAACAAACCCAAGAGATAAGGCCTCTCCCATGATAAGAGGAACCATCTCCCCTCCATCAAAACTATATGAGCCCCTCCTTTCCCAAGACAGACTAGCTTTTTTGGATGTAGTTTTTAAGTCTTAGTATTTTTGGAGCTTGAATAATCAACAAGACATCTATAGCTTGTAGATCTCTAGCTTATGTTTGAGGGAGAATAGTGTGTTTGGTTTGGTTTGAGACTAAAGGGAAGAAGCCTTAAAACTTCCATCTTTGGGTTATCCATGAGATGCTAGTAGAAGTGTGGGAACCCAGAAATGTCGGAGGAGACCAGCAACATCGGGGCATTGGTTGTAATCTCTTTTTGAACTTATACGAATACAACTATTGATTGATTTCATATATTGAATTGTTATCTTAAATTTGATGGTTTAATGTTCCTTGACCTGTTAAGTAGGTTGAATGCAATTTGTATGCTATCATGTTTGTTGTTGTTGTTTGTTTGCTTGTTTCAGGTATTCGAAGGAAGGAAACAGAAAGTAGCTGGAGTAAGGAAGCAAGATCATTTCCAAGAGGAATAAAGTTCTAAGAGGTAGGTCCTCTTATTTGATTCTAGCTTAAGTAAGTTTTCCATAGATTGTTTGTTTATGGCTAGACCCGCTCTCTCGGGTTAGAGGAATTGTTTGTGTCCACACTGAGAATTTACTTGCACCATAAATTGGCGACTCCGCTGGGGAGCCAATCCTTCTGTTTGATTAATTGCATTTTATGGTTTTGTGTGAAATTTTCTAGTATCACCATTTCCCTTTAGTTTTCTCTGCTTTTCCTGGTTTACTGCTCTGAATCTAAAATTTACAGTGGAAAGTTTGGTTTTAGCCATTGATTTTTTATTTTTATTTTCCTTGAAACCCTCGATCATCGCTCTTTTTGGCCAAACAGTTGCGCCAATCAGGCCTATCAACGTTAGTTGTAGTTTGGCCAGTCGTGTTGGTCGTGCCAATCAATGCTTGTTGTCAGTTTGCAGTCTCGACGATTCTTGTAGGTGAAGATTAGGGTTTCTCCTAGATCATAAACAATGTGTCTTGCCTTCTTAATTTCTAATTCTTAGCTCGTTTTGCCTGTGTTCTTCTTGACTGAAAAGATTCATTGGTTTGGTTTGTATGCTTGTTTGGTTTACCTTATTTTACTTGATTTTTTGAGTATTTGGATGGTTTGTGGCCCTAGGGCATTTAGGTCGTCATTCATTCAGTTGTTTGTGTGCTCAGCAAGTCAAGTTGTTGGTTAGCTGCTTCATGCATTTTCATTTTTTAGTCCTTTTATCGCTTTGGTTTCATTTAAACAAGTTTGAAAAGTTTCGCTTGTTCTTCTCTTGATTAAGCGTTTCTTTTTGGGCATAGATTACACTGCTCATCTTGTTCTTGATTGAATTGTTGCATCATTGGTTTGGAAGGAATTCTCTTTTTGTGCTTTCCATTTGATTGATGTTGATTGTTTTGAAAATTTTTCATTGAAGTGTTTGTGAAAGATTCATGTTATCATTCCATTGAAAAATACATAATTCTAGTTTGCTGAATCGATATGTTACATCAGCTAGCATCATTGAAAACTAGAGTCACATCATCATTTGTATTCGAAAAGAAATGAATTCTCTTTAATATTAAAATGACTAATTGAAGTGCATTCGATAGGAAGATTCAGAGAATTTTGGTGATTTATTAGTGAAAGATTTTATTCTTTGATTGTTGCATTGATTATGTGTTCTCTATCTCTCAATTAATGTTAAATTTCATCGAAGACAAAATTTTCCTTTCTCATATAGCTGCATGTAGGAGTTTTTTCAGTTGATAGCGGTAGGGCCTTGTAATTGAAACCTAATTCAAGATCAATTGTTAAAATCTATTGAATTAACCTAAGGAAGCATTGAAACTTAACACTTATATTTACAGGTCTAGGCTAGAGACATGTTCCAACGTCTTTAAAACTAGCAGTTGTCATTCGCTTCAGCACTAAATAACTCCAGTATATACTTGTGCTCCCTGTACCATTGAGTATATAAAGGGAGACCCCACTAGGTCTGCAATCCTTTATCCGTTGGAAGCCGAGTCTGCTGCCTTGTAAATGTGATACAATGAACACAACATTCGGGGAGATTGCCTGCATGTACTTCTCGGTTTGCCGAGAGGTATTATGCAATTCACGGTTACCTGGTAACCATTTTGCCTAGATCATCCAGAGCAGTCATTTTGGTATTTTTGAATCTTTAAATTTAAAAGATCAACGAGCACTTGTCCTTTTGAGCTCGTTCAAACTGAAAGAGACTAGAGTCACCTTTTTCCCTTTTCTCGACTCTTAAAACATGAAAAGGAAAAGTTTTGTTTCAGTGTTTTAAAATTAACTTCCCACAAAATATTCATGGTTAGAGTTATCTTCCTTAGTAATTCTTTAGGGTCGATTCCAATGGAAACATTTCCAAAGTCTACCAGTCAAGGATTCCCCTCAAATTGGAATCCTAGTCCTTTTCCTTCGTTTGGAAATGTTGGTGCTACTTATGTGGCAGCGTTGTCCCTCCTCATTGGTTTACCTATCTGGTTATTTTTTACCTCAGTGGTCCCGAGTGTCCCAACCCCTGCCCAACCATCTCTTTCTTTTGAACCACATCATGTTGATTCTAAGGTTGACCTCTAACCTTCTTTCCCTATTTCTTCACTCTCCTCTTCTACTTCGCCTGGTGAAGGTTTGAAATCCAGTAACCAGGAGGCTAAGAAGAAGAAGAAGAAGAAGAAGAAGAAGAAGAAGAAGAAGAAGAAGAAAAAATAAGCGAGAGGCCAACCGTGCAGTTGTTACTCCAAATTCACCTCTCGTAGACAAACCTTCCGATCCTCCGCGGAAGGTAAAATTCCATTGTAGGTTATGTAAGGATGATGATCTCCTTCTGTCTTGGCATTCCCATAGTCTTAGAGGTATGGTCTCAAGACCTGAATCAACCATCCCTGTTGACCTCTGGAGATCATGTCGATGATACACCTTCTGGTAAGAAGAAGGGAAAGATTAGATTCCCCTATAGGTTATGTGAAGGGAAGCATCTTCTTCACCTTTGTCCTCTTATGGATAAAGTTTCCAAAATTTTGGAAAACCTTATAGCTCCTTAACCCCAAATTCCTATTGGTTATCAGAGGCTTTCTTCTAACCCTCTCCTAGTTGGTAAAGAGATTAACTTGGATTCATCTCTTGCCCATCCTTCTATTCTTGAGCATGACTCTCTTGTGTCTGTTCCCGACCAACCATTGGTCAAAAAGAGTGTCGACTTGGCTCCGCCTTCAGTTGTTCACTATGTTCCTAAAGAGAGTGGTGATCATACTTCTCATGTTCTTCTTGTCTTCTCAGATTCTCATGAATCGAAGAGTGCCCCTCATATCCCGGTTTTTCAGGAGAGTCCTCCTATTCTTGTAGAGCACGGGGGAAATAATATGATACCCCCACCAAGTAGTTATGCTGTTTCTTTTGATTGGATTAAATTGACTGCTTTCCGCCTTCCATCATATGTGCCTTTCCAGATTACAGTACAAGCCTATAATATGGTAGTACATGGCACTATATTAGATGATTAACACCATGCTTTCTACTACTTGGCAAGCTTTGGGTTCCCCACAGCTTATGCCTGTCACCTAGAATCTGTTGGCTTTCAATGGAGGAACCAGTCAATCCTTAGGGATCCTTCCAAAGTTCCCTATTGAAGGAAATACCATCTATATAGATGTGATGGTAGTCCAAGGTCCCTTAGATTTCAATCTTATCCTTGGATGTGACTATGTTTATGTCATGGGAGCTCTTATTTCTTCACTTTTCAGTGTGGTTTGTTTTCTACATGAAGGGAGAATTGTGACTATTGATCAACTGTCATTCATTGGTCACCAGGTGCTTCCTTTGCAACCATTGTCCCCTATTGGCTCTTGTTTGTAAGCAGTACCTTCCCCACCACAGGTCAATTATGTGGCTACCTGTTCCATCTCCGCATCTACTGATGATCACACAAATGGTATTGTACATTATGTACTGGGGGCATTGGAACCCGATCTGTCTTTGGTACCAAATGACATGTATTCCTCTCAGAGAGCAGTTCTTCCATCTAGTGAAGACCTCTTGGGAACCATGTTCTCTTATGGGTCATGAATAGACGTTGTGAGGATAGTTCCTGGTCTTGTGTCAACCTCGTTAAAAAATGAAACAAGGATTCATGAGGATGGTTCCTTGTCTTGTGACAACCTCGTTACAAAATGAAACAAGGGTCTTGAGAATAGTTCTTTTTTAGTGTCAACCTCATTAAAAAATGAAGCACCTCCCTTTTCCAAATCGAGTCTTTGATTAAGATCTCGTAATTCTTTCCTGGATCTCGAAAGTGAACCTTCATTTTGTTCACCTAGTTGAATGAAATGAAGCTTAGGGGGGCATGTACCTCGAATTGAGTCATTATGCTGGGGGCATGTAAACTTATCTCAAGCAAGTTTTTCATTTCAAGCTTGTGTAAACATGAAACTAAATTCAAGCAGAGTTCTCCATGGTGCAAGCTTGTGTAAAAATGAACCCATGCCCGATTTACATCTCGTGATTGCCGTTTTAATCAACTGATTTCTGCTAGATAAGCCTTGGTTGTCTTATTCCATCGCCACCATCTCTTTGGCCGATCATATGCTTTCACTTGGTTCTTTTTTCCTTTCCCGAGGAGCCGCAACAATGAGTGGTTTTATTAGCCAGCCTCTTGACCATTACATGTTTTGAGCAGTTCCTCCATTGCCGGAACTAGATGCTACCCTTTATACCACTCGTTCCTCCAGGACAAGTCACCTTTAATCTCTTTTCTGACTCATAAAAGATGAAAAGATTGACGAGTATTTTTTCAATGTTTTGACTCGTTAAAGAGAATAAAAACAAGGGGTCTTCTTTCATCTCTTTTCCGACTCTTAAAACACGAAAATATTGTTGATCTTTTGTTGTTTTAGAACTTGTTAAAGGCTGTGAAACATCATTTACCCAGTATACGTTTACCCCTTTTTTTTGGGCTAGGATGAACTATTTACGAAAAAGGTACTTCTTGACTGAAATGGTCAAGTGGTTCTCTCAAGTATTGTTTTCTACTTTTTCAGGCTCGAGAGACACAAATGTACAAAAAGGGACCATGCAGAGTTTTCTTTTCTGTGTCTTTTACAAACCCTCTAAACATGAAAAAGATATCGAGTTACACCTTTGACGGACTCGTTAAAACATTAAACGACATCGGATTTGTCACCATGACAAACATGAGCTTCTCCTTCCTAGGGCTCATTAATCTTACTAGGTTAGATTCATCCGAAGGATGGATTTATATTAAAAGCATATGCTATCCCCATCAAGCTTTTGTAAAAATAACTAGGGTACTCTCTAGAAATGGTGAGGGAAAATTGAAGTATTTCATTAGTTGTATTCACTTGAGGTAGCCTGTCCCTCTTGAACATTGACACTCATCTGTTGTTCGTGTCGGGTTTTGGGACATCCTCACTCTATCACTTGCCTCCCTGGGTTTTGGGTTATCCATTTTAAACCTCTCATATGATATCTGCCACATCACCATGACCTTTGATCCTATGATGTTAAATACTGCCAAAATTCGGAGTCGTGTCATCCATATGTTCAAGAGAAGTCTTCATACCTGTACGTTGTCTGATCATCTTGGATTACTCTCATTCATTGTGTTCTCGTTTCTTGTTGATGATGAAGGATTCATTATGACCTTCCTTCGGCAGATCACTTCCTGTCGACTTCAGCTCATTATCCAGGAAGTTGATCTAGAAACTCCTTTCAAGTACCTTAGAGCTTGCATGCCTCAATGGCAATTTATTAGCACTCGACGATAGGTTCTCATCATTGGCCTTTGATCGAATGATTTCATGGGTGTTCGACTTCAGTTCCTTATTCACACTCTATGAATTGTGTTGCTGGTACCTTGAGAGCCATTGTCATTATTGGTGGTTTCTCTCGCACTTGTTAACGGCTCACATCGTTGACCGGTAATCAAGTGACTTTCTAACATGTTCAACTTTAACACATTTATTCACATGTTAGAATTTGTACTTTGATCGGGTCGTGTTGGAGCGCAAGACCTTGGGCTTAGATTACAAAAGTCCAGGTTGCAAGGAGTAATGAATCATTCATGATTATGTACATGATCCCTCCAATCGAATGGCTACGTCCATGCTGAGGATCCATGCACATGATATTTTTCTTGATGGATAGTTGCGCTTATACCATGGATTCATGTATTTTTGTATGCCTCTCATGTTTATTAGGGATGACTATCAGGTTTCAAATATGTACATGTATGCTTTCTTACAGGTTTTCCAATGACAGACTCCAGTTCCCCGAATCTACTTGTAAATCATTTCACCCCACTCTAGTTCAACCTTCACGCTTTAAGGGGCATCTGTTACACAACATTTTATCATTGTCCCTGTACTTGTTGTTCCACAATCCTAGAGGACCTCTACAGTGACCCTCATGTGTTTTCCCATCATGAAGAAACTCCCATTATGTCCCTCTTTATGAGCATAACATTTCCCTTTTGCATCATTTCCCAAGAATCTTCCTTTTACCTCAGTTTACAAGACAAACGCTATGACCAGTTCATTCCCCATGACGATATGTAGAGTTTAACACTAGGACTAGTGTCGATCAGCACTACTGAGCCTTGTCTTAGTCATGTCGATCCTCTTTTGGAAATTTTTTTAAATATGGATTCAAAGTTTCTAGGTCTAGAAGCTTCGTAACGGAAGTCCGGTAAATGGCTGGGCTGGATGGAGCTTAAGTTTCTAGGTCTAGAAGCTTCGTAACGGAAGTCCGGTAAATGGTTTGGATAGATGGAGCCAAGGAAGTTAGTTTGGGTTCCTTTGCCCTATTAGGATGGAACAAAACCAAGAGATAAGGCCTCTCCCATGATAAGAGGAACCATCTCCCCTCCATCAAAGCTATATAAGCCCCTCCTTTCCCAAGTTGAAGTAGTTTTTTTGAATGTAGTTTTTAAGTCTTAGTATCTTTGGGACTTGAATAATCAGCAAGACATCTATATCTGGTATCTCTCTAGTTTATGTTTAAGTGAGAATAGTGTGTTTGGTTTGGTTTGATACTAAAGGGAAGAAGCCTTAAAACATCCATTGTTGGGGCTATCCATGAGATGCTAGCATAAGTGTGGGAACCCAGATACGTCGGAGGAGACCAACAACGTCAAGGCATTGGTTGTAATCTCTTTATGAACTTATATGAATACAACTATTGATTGATTTCCTACATTGAAGTGTTATCTTACATTTGATGGCTTAATGTTCCTTGACCTGTTAAGTAGGTTGAATGCAATTTGTATGCTATCTCGTTTTTTGTTTTTGTTTGTTTGCTTTTTTCAGGTATTCGAAGGAAGGAAACAGAAAGTAGTTGGAGTAAGGAAGCATGATCATCACCAAGCAGAATAACGTTCTAGGAGATAGGCCCTCTTATTTGATTCTAGCTTAAGGAAGTTTTCCATAGATTGTTTGTTTGTGGCTAGACCCGCTCTCTTGAGCTAGAGGAATTGTTTGTGTCCGCACCGAGAATTTACCTACACCATAATAACAATGGTATATTCTATGCTTTAGAGAAATTTAATTCAATTTTTCTTATAATCCCAATATCAAATTCCAGATTAGCAATTATATTAACATTGATAGTAAATGAAGATATAAAATAAACAATAAGTAGAAGACAAGCCAAGACAAGAGGACACAATATTTGGCAGATGCCTGGGAAAGACCCCAATGTGGGGAAACCCTTTGATCAAATCTTCTTATTATTCTTCAAAAGTTCAGCAAAGAGAGAGAGTAAAATATGCAAAATTTACTTGCCCAATCACTATAAAACAATCCAGTCAAACTGCAGTCAACAAGATGCCCTAACTAGAAAGTCAACGCCAGCCAAACTAGTAGAAAAGGTCCTCCAATTGAGCTCGGTCAAACCTAGTCAACTTGACCTCCAAAGATAGTCCGTATCAGCCAAAACAATCCTAAATTTTTTAGTCAAACTCGGTCAATGAGTAGTCAACTATGCGGTCAACATAGGTCAAACTGCTCCAAACTTCTTGATTTTCATGCCAGGAGATGTGACCTCAAGAGATCATATTTTCTGCCTAAAACTCGCAGCCAAAGGAGGTGTTTTGACCTTTGGTCAACGCCCTTGTAATTTTCCCAAAACAAATCTGAAATTTTCAGCCTGCAATTTTAGTCAACCCAAGTCAACACCTAGAGAAGAAGATGCTCGTGTTTGTTGTACGAACCAATTGGAAGAAGAGAAAGAAATATTTCTGTTGATTGTGTCCAAATGAGGAAAATTCCTCTTCTATTTATAGACAATGTTGAGGGTGAAGAGACACATCTTTTGGGCTTCATGAGCCTATATTAGACTTTTGGCAAACCTTAAAAATTTGTCCATAGAAGAAATAAATTCATAATTCCATTTTTACTTGTCAGAATGATATTATCTTTATATCAATCTCACACCTCTCACAAAGAGGAATCCAATAAAAATATCATCTCCATCATATGATCTATCTAAGGTGGAGTTTGGCCCTAGTTTCCAATTTTAACACTCCCTCTCAACTAGGGAGAAATGCAACTACCAAACCATCTGTCAATCTGTACCATCTTTGTGTATCGTACCACTCTCCACCGACACAGACTCATTCTCTATTGATCCCCGATCAATATCAAACATCCTAGCATAGGGAGTATGGTAGTACACGATGTGTCCATGTATAATACTATGGTCCCTATCCTCATTTCCCAACTCATTGGCCAGATGAGAGGTACCTCCCATGAGTCCCAGACTACATGGGTAGGATGTATCAGCAGGAGAAGGTGAACCACTCATCTTGTTCATATGCCATAAGAGAAAGTGAACCACTCATCTTATGCATAATAAACCATCATGAGGTATTGTTATAGACATATTTGGGCACTGGAACCCCAATCACATATGCCGATAAACCAAGGGATCTTAAACCCCTAAAAGTGTTGTTTCACATCCTAAAGGATCATGGTCAACTGATTACATAATTTCCCAGAAGTTCCACCTGAAAAACCACTCAAAACTAGCCAAAACTGGACCATACAAACTGCTCCATGCTTAGGGTGCGATGCATATTGGTTGCTACACTAGCCAGGTGCAATGCATATTGAAAGAGCCTCCTGTGGGGTGCGATGGGCGAGAGTAGACAAATGTTAGAGATAGTTTTCTAAGTGGAAACCCAAAGAATCTTCTAGAAACTTCTCATATGACACTTGCCTCTCTGAATTCGCCCAGGGATGAGTAAGAGATCATGAAATATCCAAGTGGAACCAAGAAATATCAGTGAAATGACACTAATAAAAACCCAGAAAGCTGATTCACCCCTCTGCAAATATCTATAATGGATCCCTCATCTAAGAGATCTAGAGGCTGGAATTTTGTAATTTGTAAGGAAGTGTTGTTGCTTCTCTTTGAGACATTGTATTGTTGGGTGATCTTGCTTTTTCATGAGGTGAAGAGGGCTTTCATGCTGGGAGGATGATGCTGGATCAGACAGTTGGGTTGTAATCCTCTCTTCTACTATCAATAAAGTTATTCGACTTTTCCTCCATATACTTGTGTATTTGTGAAACTTGCTATTTGTGAATGGAATTGTATGGTTAATGTATTTCTGGTTCTGCATTGTTTATGGTATTATAGATCTCTATGCTTTGATGGCTTTGCCTCTACAGGTGTTCTCTAAA
This sequence comes from Pinus taeda, assembly GCA_000404065.3. Classification (NCBI taxonomy): domain Eukaryota; kingdom Viridiplantae; phylum Streptophyta; class Pinopsida; order Pinales; family Pinaceae; genus Pinus; species Pinus taeda. Next base: position 144,234 of record APFE030895258.1, read on the forward strand.
GCAGGACAAGTAAGAAAGGAGTGGCAAGCTCTATCAAGGGAGAGAGGAAACAAGCAAGAAGCCAAGCGAAAGATTCAGGTTGGTGCTCTCTACTCTCTTATCTATTATACATAAAGGAAATCACAATTACTTTGATTGTTTGTTTCTAAGATAGCTACCCGTCTTAGTGGGACTAGCAGATTGAAAAGACACTAGTTTTCCCAGAAACAAAATGGCGACTCCACTCGGGAACAAATAGTTTGTTTGTTTGTTACTATTTTTTGCTTTATAAACTACAGACGGAGCCTGAAGTTAAGCTAACTAGCCTTCGAACTGCTCTTGCTATGCAAGTGCAAAGTAGATCAACGCTGCTTCAGTCAATCTCCGTGTTGATTTATGAACTGAACATCTGACTTGTAAACATCCTAAGTGCCCTGGTGGTAGCTCAATAACCTCCTAATATCATACCCCTATACTTTGTTCTTACTTTCTATCATAGCTTAGCTGAAATAACTAAACTTAGCTACAAATTTTGAGCACAAACCAAACTCAGTTTCGTTCCTTGGCCCATCGCACTGTCTGTAACTGGCAGCATGTATGCATCACACCCATGTGTTACAGGTCCAATGATTGAATGATACTGTTTTCCTCCTTGGAATTTGGTTTTTTCTCCTAGTTTCAGCTCTATTCAGTAGTTTTGATGCCTATGATCAGTATATCATTGTTGAAGCCTTCTTCCTTTACATTATTCAGCCTCCATTGATCAGGATTTGTGAATGTTTTTTTAATGTATTTTTCATCATTTACAGTCCTCCTTTGTCAAGAGTAACTTATTTGAACTGTCGTCTTTTGATTCAAAAGTGTCGTAACTGTCGTTTTGAGTCAAGAAAAAGAGTGTCGTAAAGTCTTCATCTTTTAGATAGTTGATTGTACTTTTGTCATTGTATTTGATTTGAATTGTCAATATTTGAAGTGTCGAAAGCAGTTTTCCATTTGGAATTGAAAGTGTCGTTTTAGTCTTCTTTTCATTTTGAAAAGAAATTGTTGAAGTGTCGCTTTGAAGAAAATATTTCAGATCTGTACTTAGTTTTCCTTTTTGGCATTCTCACATTAAGGAAGAAAAAAAACAAATACATGCATGTGCATTTGAATTTAGACTGCATGCAGAAAATGATTTAGGAAAAGTGCATTTAGTGTGTGCTCTCTGCTCTCTGTTGAAAGAATAGTACTTTTCTTTCCTTAGTAGCTAGGATTTTCATTGCTAAAATAAAAACAAACGACTGTTTATCATTTTAGATTGCATATCTAGGAATTTTACATCTACATCACGCGGTGAACCTTGAAAGACAAACTTCTAATAAAGATCAACTCTAAAATAAACCTCAATGAACATAAAAATGCTTTGGAACCTAACGCAACACATATAGAAGTCTAGGCTAGAGACGTGTTCCAGTGTCATAAAACCTGGTACGTAAAGTCCTTGGTAATTTCTTTTTAATTTACCACCAAGGTGTATATTGCAGTTTTGTGATTGGTTTGGTAATCCCTCTATCTAGATTTCTAGAGTAGTCACTTTCGTTCCTTTTTGACTCCCTAAAAAAAAGGTCCATCTGAGCACTTGTCACTTCAGGCTCATTAAAAATCAAAGGCGACCAGAGTCACCTTTAGCTTTTTCTCGACTCTTAAAAATTGAAAAGCAAGTTGTGTCAAAGCGTCATAAAATTTATTTAATTCGGAATAACATCCCTGTTCCTTTGTTGATCTTAGGTTGAGGTAATGGAGTCCACCAATCAAGGATTTCCCCTTGGGGGGAATCCTAGTCCTTTCTCTTCTTGGGGAGATATTGGTGCTCCATATATGGCTACATTGTCCCTTCCTGGAATCGCAATTGGCTTGCCGGTATGGTTATTCTCAACCTCTATCGTTCAAAACACCGTAATTCCTTAGCGATTGAATCAGTAACCAGATGATATTGGAGTTGCTCCCTCACCTTCTACTTCATTGGTTTCTCCCTCTCCTTCTTCCTCTTTGCTTGGTGAAACTAGTGATACTAAAATCCAAGTAACTGAGAAGAAGAAGAAAGGGAAGGAGAAGAAGAAGAAGAAGCCAGTCAAGCAAGGGGGAAACCATGCATCATCCGGTGAAAACCTGCACACCGAACCTTCCAAACCCAAATACCGATGCATAATTTGCAAAGGAAACCACTTTCATCGAGTTTGTCCTTGCATTCCGTGGATCTTGAGAGACTGGTCTCCTCGCTTGCACCATCCGGTGTCATCAACCTCTGTCGATCATGTTGAGAACACACTATCGACTAGTGAAAATGAAGTCAATGGACAAAAAGGAAGATGCAAATTTCCTTGTAGGTTGTGTGAAGGAAATCATGCCCTTCACCGTTGTCCTTTCTGGATGAAGCTAAAAGTGTCTTGGATAACTGTCCTGCTTCACCGTAGCGACATCCGCCTGGATACAAGAAACTCTTGCCAAGTCCATCACTAGTTGAAAATCTAACTGACATACCTCAGTTTTCAATCGAAATGTGTATCATTGAAGATAAACCCTTTGAGTCCATACCGAACCAAAGTCAATAGGTCGGGACGGCAGCCAACCCAGTTTTGCCTTCAGAAGGTCCACCTTCAGATGATACAGTTTCCAAAGAGAACGAGATGTAAACCATTCAAATTATTTTTGTTAACAAAGAGTCTGATGAACATGGGGGAAATCTATCCATTCCTTTATGATAGGAGGGAAGTTCCCCATTTCAAGAGATTCATCCAGCTGTTTATTTGGTCCCCCCTCCAAGCAATCTAGTCATTTCCTTCGATTGGAATCTACTAGCGGGACCCCTCCTTCCATCTAATGTACCATTTCGAATCATAGTACGAGTTTACAAAATGATCATGTCTGGAACTATCATAGATGAAGGGGCTTTCATGAGTATCCTTTCCTCAACTACTTGAAAAGCACTTGGTTCGCCATCGCTTCTTCCTGAGAATCAAAATTTGTTAGGCTTCAACAAAGGAACCAGTCAACCATTAGGGATCCTTCCAAATTTGCATATAACTTTGAGAAGGAAAACCATTCACTTGAATGTGATGGTTGTTTAAGGGCCACTATATTACAATCTACTCGTTGGGAGTGACTACGTTTACAACATGGGATCTATTGTTTCCACACTTTTTCGGGTGATGTGTTTCTTGCATGAAGGCAAAATGGTGCAACTTGTCGACTAGCTTTCATTTCCCGGTTCAAACACGGCTACGAGTCAAACGCCATCCCTAAATGGTCTCTTTGCATCAAGAATGTCTCTTCAACCTCCTGTTCATCCACCTAATTATCACGAGTAATTTGGTGAATGCAACAAAGCTCAGGGGGAATGCACCCTCGTCTGCTTCGGCAGGTGAACCCAACTGAAAAAAATAAATTTCCTTGTAGGTTATATGACTGGTCTGAAACACCATATCCGTGTAGGATATGAGATCAGCTTGAAACATTTATCTCCTCACACGTTATGTGATTGGAAGCTCACACCATTCACCTTTGTCTATTTCGATGGACAGAGCCAAGGAAGTGTTTTGTCTACTCTGCAGACGGAACAATCCTGCTTAAATGCAGGAACTTCCATAAGGTAACTTGGAAATTCTCATTTTCTCAACACCTGGGGGCATGCAAGCCTTTTTTATGCAAGTGAAAAGTGACCAGTTTAAATCTAACCTCGTAGTGTTTTAGCCTAACTTTTAGTTCAACTGCTTAGGTTAGGTGAATGGTTTGATCCACCATTCACCCTTGTCGGTGGCGCACAGGCAAAGCAAAGGAAACATTTTATCTAGGCGAAAGACAAAACTATCCTACCTAACCTCAGTACTTCATTAACTCTTAGTGTAGTTAGTTCTGTAGTTTGGTCATTTCCAGCTTGCATACAAAAGGCAATGAGCAAAGTTTTGCATGGGGCAAGCTCACTAAAAAATGAACCTCCTAATAAGAGACATCTTTAAAGACGACTGGCATGAGCAATGTTTCTGCAAGCTTCAAGCTCGTTAAAAAATAAAGTCGCCAATGAGCAATGTTTCCGCAGGGTTCAATCTCGTTAAAAAATAAATCCGCCACTGAGCATAGTTTCTAAAGATTCAAGCTCATTAAAAAATGAATCCACCCTCGGTAAATAACCTTCGCGATTGCCTTGCTATCAGCCTTTTGAGCCTTGGTTGTGTTCTTACCGTCACCTCCATTCTTTTGGTCGATCATATGCTTCCACTTGATTGTTTACCCTTTTGAGGAAAAACTGCGACAAGTGATTCTGTTAGCCACCCTCTTTACACTACCATGTTTGAGAAGTTCCAAACTTACCTGGAACTAGTTGTTACCTGAAAACATCACTCATTCCTAAAAAACGAGTCTCTTTTAAGCTCTTTTTAGACTCGTAAAAGATGAAAAGATTGCCGAGCTACTGGCCTTTACAGCTCATTAAAGTAAGGGGAAGCACCATCCCTCCTCTACATTTTAATCTTTTTGGACCCAAGGGATCATTCCACAAAATGATCGAGTTCTTGTCTTATTCAACTCACTAAAGCAATCAAAAAGTCCTCCCTTTTGTATTATTTTATACTTTTTCGGACTGAAGGGATTATGCCACAAAAAAGGATTGCTGGAGTTTCCTTTCTGTCCCTTTTCAAACTCTCTAAACATGAAAAGGACCGAGTTATCTTTGTCGTTAAACTCGTTAAAACAATAGTGACAAACTTGTCCATCTGGACAAGAGCGAGTTTCACTGTCGCTAGGCTCGCTAAAACATAGCAATAGGTTTGCTCGAAGGGCAAATTATAGAACAAGCATATGTTATCCTCCTCAAGCTTGACAAAAATAAAGAGGTACTGGTCAGCAATGACTAGGGAAAAAGGGAAGAAAACTTG
>APFE030895258.1:161712-173364 GCA_000404065.3 Pinus taeda
CCAGGTAGGCCATCATCATCGATCTCTGATTTGCAATTAGGAACCTGCGTGTTAGCGTTGTGTGATTGTTGCTAGACCCGTGTTGGGCTAGTGGGATCGCCTCTGTCTGCAGAGGGGATTTACCTGTTCAACAATTTGGCGACTCCACTGGGGAGAAGCTTGTTGTTTTATTTTGTTGTTTGATTTGTAAACTTTAGACGGAGCCTGAAGTATGGCCAGATAGCCTTCGAAACACTATTGCTTTGCAGTAGTGAAGTAGATCAAAGCCACTTCAGTCAATCTCCGGTTTGGTTTACGGATTGAACAATTTCGACTTTGTCTTGCATGTTAGTTTTTCTCTTGTTTACTGGCTTGGATAGCTTTCTGGATTGAATTTCCTGCTGTTTCTTGCTTGCTGGCCTTTTTAGATACTGTAAACCAAGATTTGGACTACCTGTTTTGGTTTTTTACTTGGCAAACTTTATTAGCGCGGTTTTTCTTTTGACAGTCGCGCCAGTTGGCGCCTGTTGCTAACTGACAACCCGCGCCAATCCCTTTATAGCGCGAGTTGCAGTCTGACAGTCGCGCCAGACTTGTTAACTTTTTCAGTTAGCTTGCTTGCCAGCCTTCTGAGCTTGGATTTGTATCTTGTTACATCTTTTACAGCTTCTGGAATTTTTTTGGACCTTTATGTGACTGGTTATTCTTTTTATCCTTTAGTTGTTTGCTTATTTCTATCGATTTTATATCTTAGCCCTAGTGGATTTGCATGTCGAGCCTTCTGTGGGAAATTATGGTTTGATGATCCAGTCAATTTTTTAGTTGTTTTCCGCACTCATCTGGTAGTTGTACAAGTTTGGCATTCTATGCTGCAAATAACTCACTTTTAGCTTGTTTATTTCTTGCTTGACTTCATTTGAACTTAGATCACATGGTTCATTGAAAGTCTTTGTGTTTTCTTTGCTTTGATAGGTCATTTTCAACGTTTCAGAATTGGTTCTAGATTCCTTTGAGTGAATTATCTGTTGAGTGCATATCTCTTGAGATCTGTTGAGTGCATATCTCTTGAGATCTGTTGAGTGCATCATACTATTCTAAAAGAAAAGAAAAAACAAAAAATCTTTTGCTTTTTATTAATTAGCATTTCTTGTTAATTGTTGCTTTTAAAAAAGAAAAAGAAAAAAATTTCATTTCTTGTTATTAGCTGCATTAGGATCTTTGTGATCGCTTTGTTTGTATAAAGATCTCAACTCTCCTGTAGATAGATTTCATTCAATGAAATGATACAATTTTCGCATATAGTATGCATTTAGGAAATTTCAAGAGATCACATGCGGTAGGACCAAAAAACTGAAACCTAATTGAAGATAAACCGTAACATAAACTGAACGAACCTAACAACGCATTGGAACGTAACACACATATTCTAGAGGTATAGGTTAGAGACGTGTTCTGGCGTCTTTAAACCTGGTAGTTTATCATTGAGTGGTTGGGTGATTCCTCCACGGTGAAACGGTAAGTGCCAGTACGGATTGTGCTCCCACGTACTGTCATGTATATATTGGGAGACCCCTATAGGCTTGCAACCTTTTATCCATAGGAAGCCGAGTCTGCCGCCTTACAAGCCGTAATGCACTGAACACAACATTCGGGAAGATTGACTGCAGTACGGGAAGTCCTTGGTTTTCATCTGATTGCCAAGGTGTATAAGCAGTTTTACGGATTGTTTGGCAAACCGCTTAACTAGTTCTCCAAAGTAGTCACTTTTGATCCTTTTCAGACTCTCTAAAAGAAAAGGTGTAAGTGAGCATCTTGTCACTTCGTGCTCATTAAATATTCAAAGGAGACTAGAGTCATCTTTTCGTCCTTTCCTCGACTCTTAAAAAATGAAAAGGTCAAGTTCAGTGTCTTAAAATCTATTTGACCACGATCACATATAACCCGGTTAAATTTTGTTTGCGTTAGTCTGAGTAGGGTCTGGTTTCGTTAGATTCCCTAGGATTTTGTGAAGTTTCATCCTTATGGAATTACCAATCTCGTCTTCCGAGATCCCGGTTGTGAGTCAAATTCTTCCTATTGTTCCAAGTATACAACCGCTTAACTCTCGTGCTCCAGGCGACGAGGACTACCAATTTTATACGAACCCTATTTGGGAACCTTCTCAAAATGGTATCCCTTTTTGGGAATACACTTCTCCTCGGAAACCATTTCCTTCTGATATGGAAAACCCATCCCCTACTACGACTGACGAATCCGGCGTGCCAGGGGATGAAATTCCCAGCACAATGGAATCTACACATGTTAGTAGAACTGCTACTACCGGGGGATTACCTCTTGGTTATAGAGCATTGCGTGATTTCATATCATTTCCTTTTCCGACTTCTATTTGGTCACCACCCGTCTTCTCAAATACGGAGCCTTTGACTCCACCACCTCGCGGTACAGCTGTTACCTCAGTGACGACCCCTCCAACAATATCTGTGGCTTCTTCGACCCCTATTTTTAGCCGACCTTCGTCCTCTTTATTTGCAGGCTTTGATCCTACATCGAATGCCTCACTTGGAGGGCAATATGATCAGTATCTACCACCTCCTGGTACTAGGACAGGTCAGCTGTCAGTTGGAGAGATTTCAGTTCCACTGTCCATAGATTGGGGCTCCACCTCTTATCACGGTGGTCAAGTGTTGTATGCACAACCCGAACAATCACATCAGCAAAACCTACAAGGACAATCCTTCCAAGGAAATCCTTTTGCTTCTAGTGGTCCCTTTTTCACTCCTCATACACAACCTACTGGTAATACAGGCCAACCTTCCACTCAGCAAGCTCAGCCTGGTATCTAGCAAGGTTCTCATACTGGACAAACTGGTCAATCATTTGTTAACCCAAATCAACCTAACGTCCAGTATACCCAAGTTTCCGGCCAAGTTTCCCAAACAATTCGTCAACCAACTGTCCAGTATACTCAATCTTCTGGACAAACTGGTCACCCTCAAACACAGCCATCTGGTATGATAGGACAAGCCTCTGCTACACAATAGCAACCTCAGTAACAGCAGGTAGGTCAACCTCAGTATCAGCAGGTAGGTCAACCTCAGTATCAGCAGGTAGGTCAACCTCAGTATCAACAGGTAGGTCAACCTCAGTATCAGCAGGTAGCTCAACCTCAATACCAGCAAGGTTATCCTTCTGCTCAGATAGCCCAAGGTTATCCGTCTACTGGTGCTGCTCAACCCGGCACTTGGACCCAAGTAGGATCCCAAAATCCATCAGGTTCTCAAATGCAGGCTGGAGTTCAATCTCAAACGTTTTATCAAACTCAATTTGGGGTCCCACCACACTACGGTTATCAACAACCTCAAGGGGAACCCTTGTTTGCTCCTTACCAGAATTATCAACAACCATATGCTACTTCTGCAGCATCGTTTGGTAATCCATACGCTGGGGGGCACAACACAAATCCCTACGGCCAGCACACCATGGGGCCAAATCCGTCAGGGCAAAGCCCATGGGGGCAACCACCACCTGGTTGGAACCCGGGTGCTTCATCCTACCAGCAGCCCCAAATGTCTTTCAATCCTCAGTTACCATTCTTAGCGACTTTAGAATTACCGTATGTGTCCAAACTGACTAATGATCCTATTCTTCATAATCCTTATTGGCCTTCGGTTCCCACCAAAAATTCCTGGTGACTGTCCAAAATTCGATGGTAAAGCTAATGAAGATCCACAATCTCATGTCATGACCTATCATCTATGGTGTTCATCCAATTCATGGCTTGATGATTCGATTCGGCTTCACCTTTTTCAAACGACTCTCACTGGCTCTGCCGCTAAGTGGTATATTGAGCTTAATCGTGGATCTTTTCAGGATTTCAATTCGTTGGCTATGGCATTCCTTACTCATTTTCAGTTTCCCATTCGTTATGAAACGGGCACGCACCTCCTTACATCCTTAAGACAAACAACCGCTACGCACATCTCTGATCACATCCATGAATGGCGACGGCGTAGACGTATGATTAAATTTTGGATTCCCGACCAGCTTCTCACGGATTGGTTCACGACTTCGTTCGTCCCTCCAATAGCTCGGGACATTGCTATGGGAGCGTGTGTTACTAAAGAGCAATCTATCGCGCGTGCTCAATACCTTGACTTGGTTTATTCTCAGTCAGGTACATTATATGATTATTTGCCTGATGCCCCTAGACCAGGAACATCCAAAGCCCCGCCAACACCTACTGTTGACGACATTATTGGGTCTGTTGGTTCATCCTCTAAGAAAAATTCCGCAAATCCTAGGAAGCAGAAATCAAATGCTCCAATTGAAAACACTTCTCAGGTTATATCTACTTCTAAACCTACTTCTGAGGTTAATGCTGTTTAGTCCACCAAGACAGACAAAACCTCGAAAGCAAAGAAGAAAGAGAAAACAAAAAATAAGCCAGAACAACCTAAACAGGAATCACCTAAACCTCAATATGAGGAGAGTGCCAAACGCAAACCCAAGTATCCTTGTCTTATCTGTGATTAGGATCACTATAACAAAGACTGCCCTTGGCGGTCTGAAGTTAGTCGTTTGTTGAAAGGCACTCCCGGGGTCCTTGCGGTGCTTAAAGAACCCTTTCCTTCACAGCAAACTCAAATGGTCGCTGACCCCTCTCAACCTCTCTCTTCGTTCGGTTCCCAAGTGTTCATGGCGGGAACAATACCTGTTAATATCAGTACTCGAACAAAAGATTATCCATCTGTCGGGAAGGAGCCTGAGGTTCCCCCCAGTGCTCCTCCGTTCAGTTCAAGCCCTCTCCACATCGAGAGACCTAGTACTGAAATGCCTATTCGACCCCCTCCAAAAGGAGTACTCCGGAAATCTTCTTACAACCCAAATGCCCGTGCTGCTCAGCACTACAATATCGTTGAGGATTTATCCCAGACTCCATCGGCTATGTCCGCTTTAGAAGTTCTCCAGAGCTGCCCCTCTCAGAGGAAGTCCTTTCTATCCGCTATCGGCGGCATAGACTCGGCTGACTCAGATTTAATTACGTTTGACTTAGACCGCCATACACAGAGACTGCCTCCCCAAATTGCCTTCCTTATACAGGTCGTTATTGATAAGAAAACTATCCATCGTACAGTCATTGATGAAGGTGCTTCAACTTGCATCATGTCTGTTGCCTGTTGGAAAGCTATTGGTTCTCCGACGTTGAGTCAGTCTCCCACAACCTTGGAAGATTTTGATGGAAGAGCATCCCGTCCTTATGGTATCCTCCCACGTTTACCCATCTCTTTGGAAGGGAAAACGGTCGGGATGGAAGTTGAAGTCGTGGATGCTACTCTAACCTACAACCTCCTTCTCGGACGCAGCTGGATTTATGCAATGCAAGCTGTTGCTTAATCTTACTTTCATATCATTTGTTTCCCCCACCAAGGGAAGATTATTACGGTCGACCAGCTGTCATTTTTCGCTTCCTCTTCGGAAGGAACTATCCCTTTTGTGGAGCATACCTCCAAATCAGTTGAGAGTCTAGGTCACGGGCTTTTCAAAGATCCCGCCCTTATGGGTGTTTTTCCAGCCCCGCCTCCGAATGTCGCTTCCATCAATATGATTTCTACTTGTCTTGATCCATGGATCATTCCTCCCATCGACCAAGTAGATTCTTGGGGCGACCAGATGCCGTTGAGTCCTGCCGAACTCAACTACGTCGAAATCATAACTGCATCGGCTTTTTCTTCTGAACTTGCTCTTTCAAGCAAGATTTTCCACACGTTCGCTCCATCCTTAGGGCTTGTAGATCAAACTTCTTCGGATCCTTTAAAAGAAACATTTTCTTCCGATGAAGCTATTATTGAGACTATGTCTCTCGAGGAACCTCCTTGGCACGATACCCACCATCGTTCCTCGTTGCTCTCTGTCCCTCAGGATATGCCAACTCCTATTCAACAGTTTGCTCCTTGTTTTCCATTTCGATTCCTTTAGTCACCTGTTCAAGTTTACCAAACCTCTTCTGAAGGTAATATGGCAAACATTACGCAAACCCAGCCAATCAACATCTCTATCAAACCAGGGATCGTCGAACATGTTCATCTTGGAGTCACTTGTACTCCCGAGGAGATTCAACTTTATTCGAACCTTTTTCACGAATTTCGTGATTTTTTTGCTTGGTCCTATGAAGAAATGCATGGCATTGATCCCAGCATAGTGGTACATGAAATCATCACGTACCCAGGTGCTAAGCCTGTTCGTCAACGTTTACGTCCGGTACACCCCCGAAAGGCTGCAGCGATCAAGGCCGAAGTAGAAAAGCTTCTTAAAGCTGGTTTTATTTATCCTATCCCACTCACAGATTGGGTTTCTAATATTGTACCTGTCACTAAAAAACAGGGAACTATCCGCGTTTGTGTTGATTATCGTGATATTAATCGGGCCTGTCCTAAAGATAATTTCCCCACACCATGCATTGATCAGATTATTGACGAGTGTGCGGGAAGCGAGATGTATTCTTTTATGGATGGTTTTTCTGGTTACAACTAGATCAATATTTCTCCCACTGATCAACACAAGACTCCTTTCATCTGTCCATGGGGTACTTTTGCCTATAAGAAGCTCCCTTTCGGTCTCAAAAATGCCGGCGCCACCTTCCAACGTGCAATGTCCTACGCTTTTCATGACATACGACACATTGTACAGCCGTACTTGGATGATCTTCCAGCTCATTCAGCCAAGCGTCAGGACCACCTTACTCACCTTCGCGAGATATTTCTTCGCTGTCGACACTATCGAATCAGGCTTAATCCTCACAAGTGTGTCTTCTGCGTAGAATCGGGTCGACTTCTAGGATTTATAGTCTCCCACGAGGGCATCCAACTGGATCCCCTCAAAGTCGAAGCCATAGTGAATCTCCCTCCCCCTGCTACCTTACAACAATTGCAAAGCTTGCAAGGAAAAGTGAATTTTTTACGTCGTTTCATTCCAAACTATGCCGAGGTGGCTAAAGGTTTTACACGATTACTTAAAAAGGATGTCCCTTTTCATTGGGATACCGTGGCTCAAGAATCTTTTGAGCGACTCAAGGGTCTCCTTGTTTCTGCTCCATTGCTTCGCCCTCCAAACTATCATCGTGACTACACCCTGTATTTAGCTGCCGCCGACACCACTATCGGCATGGTTCGTGACTACACCCTGTATTTAGCTGCCGCTGACACCACTATCTGCATGGTTCTTGTTCAAACCAACGACGATGACACTGAGCATGTTATTTATTATCTCAGTAGAAACCTCTTAGATACGGAAACTCGATATGCACATGTCGAGAAGTTGGCGTTAGCCGCCGTTTGCGCTGTCCAACGTTTCCGTCATTATATTTTGCTACGCACTACTACAGTGATTTTCGATTTCAACCCCATGACGTATATCTTGTCATGCCAATTGCTGGGGGGCAAGTACTGAAAGTGGATTGTCATCCTCCAAGAGTTTGACTTGGAGTTCGCTACCGCCAAGTCCAAGAAATCGCTCGTTTTTGTTGAGTTAATTTTCTCTTTGCCATCTTCTTCTTCGCCTTCTCATACTGAAGATCACATTCCAGATGAGACTTTGTTTCTCATCAGCACCCTCGACCCCTGGTACGGTGACATCCTTGTATATTTGCAAACGTCCTCCTTTCGCCCGGGCACTTCCAAAGACGCTCGGCGAAGCATTTTTCATCAATCTCAACCATATCGTATCATTGGGGATACCTTATATCGCCTCGGCACCGACTCTGTTCTCCGCCGTTGTCTTACTCACGAGGAAGCTGAGAGAGTCTTGAATGACTGCCACTCAGGTGCTTGTGGTGGTCACATGTCCGGATATGCAACCGCCCAAAAAATCCTTCGTGCTGGCTATTTTTGGCCTTCCATCTTCAAGGATTGCATTCTTGCGGTCCGTTCCTGTCATGAGTGCCAAATATTCCAGCGGAAAATGCGAGCACCCCCCGCTCCTTTGCACCCTGTTGTTACCGTCGGCCCTTTTTCCAAATGGGGCATTGATTATGTCACTTGTAACCCTCGCTCGGCCAGGGGGCATGGGTTCATCATCGTTGCCGTCGATTACTTTATTAAATGGGCCGAGGCGATGCCTACACTGAATGAAGATGGTCACACAGCGGCGCAATTTTTATTCAACCACGTTATTTCGCGATTCGGCGTCCCTCAAGCCATCGTCACTGATCACGGAAAGCATTTCCGGAATCATATGATGACGGAACTAACAACCCAGCTAGGCTTAAAGCACAATAGTTCTACTCCGTACTACCCTCAGTCCAATGGCCAAGTTGAAGCGATCAATAAGATTTTGGTTACAATGCTTCAGTGTACCGTTGGCATGCACAAGTCTAACTGGCATTTGATGTTGTTCCCTGCTTTGTGGGCTTACCGAACTTTCGTGAAGGATGCTACTGGTTTCACTCCATTTCAACTAGTCTATGGACTAGAGGCTACCCTTCCAATCGAGTGTGAAATCCCTTTATTAAAATTAGCTGTCGAGCTACTTCCCAACACCACCCCATTAGAAGAACGTCTCCTTTATCTGGAACGGCTAGATGAGACTCGTCACCTAGCCAATTTGGCCATCAAAACACAGAAGAAGCGAGTCAAATCTCGCTTTGACCAGACTGTACATCCACGTTCTTTTAACGAGGGAGACCTAGTTCTGCTATATGATCAGGCAAACGATAAGCTAGGACCAGGAAAGCTCGAATCTATGTGGCTAGGCCCTTATATTGTCAAGAAAGTTTTGCAAAAAGGGGCCTATGAGCTAATTGACTATGAAGGAAACCCTCTCGCACAGCCCCGAAACAGGCTGTTTTTGAAAAAGTACTATGCGTGATGCTAGTACGCTTCATTTTGTATATACATGTACTCTAGCAAGTGTGTTTTGTATGTGTGTTAGAATTTTAATAGACTTGATTGTCGCTTATTGTGTCTTTCGCTTCTTGTGCAGATGTCTAATACGCCTTATATTGGTTTCGCTGATGGTGCCTGTCGCAGTACTCGTAACTTGTCCTCTGCAGCATGGGTGATCTATGATCCTCATGGTGAGCTGATAGATCTTCAAGTTGTCTGTTTGGGTCGTACCACGAATAATGTCGCCGGATATTGTGCCGTAATCGAGCTCCTCACTGAAGCAATTAATCTTGGTATTCGGGCATTAGTGGTAAACCTGGATTCTCAACTTGTCGTCCTCCATCTCAATAGGCGTTATTCTGTCAGAGACCATCATATTCTAAGGTTGTATTTACGTGTAAGATTGTTAGAGAGGAATTTTGAGTTCATTACATATCAGCATATTCCACGAAAATTAAACACATTATTTGATGCATTGGCTAATCATGTATTAGATAGACATTTGCGAAATTTGTAAATAAAACATTATACATGCAAGCACATGAAAACACAATAATAAACCATAAACATATGTATATATATATGTGTGAGTCAAAATGTTCGCGCCCCGGGCGTTACAAAAAATAATACATGTCCAAAGCCTATACAGCTGCTGAGAACGTGCTCCTCAAAAAATATGCAAAAAAGAAAACCTAGGCGTCTAATCACAGTGATGTTCATGATAGCATGTCACGGCTCGCACCAAACGTCTCAACAGATGATGGACACGAGTAGACACTCCCACCGTGTGCCTCTGGTACGCTCTAGGCACATCCGCCAATCTGCCGTAATTTGGAATACCTCGAGTAAGTGCCTCGATGTTCTGTACTAGGTCATCCTCACCCTCTATCTAAGGGTCCGCTGCAGGTTGTGCTCTTCGCACATTGTGAGGCAAGTCAGCTGGTCGCTCTGCACCAACATCTGTATACATATATAGACGCTGTAAGAGATAGGCATGTATTAACAAAAAAACTTAAATACATAAAAACATTAAAAAACAAAGAGTTCTTACCCAGCTCCTCATCCGAGTCCTCTCCGGCAGGCAGAGGGAGATCGGGATCTCCAGTGAAATCCGTGCCCGTATAGGGCTAGTCCTCAACGATGATCATCTGGTGACGAAGCCAGATAAAGAACTCGGGCTTCCAGGACATCTGCTGGCCCTGTCCTCCTCTGGGCATGAGTTCTGCCCATTGATGCAACCTCGGTTCCTGCAACACTGGGTCTACCCAGTACCCGGAAGATCGGCAGCCGCTCTAGAAAGAAAGTCACCACGATCGACCCATATCCAAACTGTTTGTTTCCATCACGCTTACACTTGGTAAGCTGCCGTTTAATGTTGGTCGTCACCGCCGTGGCCCAATAAAACAATGTCGGATGGAGACACTCAGTGGCCAGCAGCAAATGATTTTTGCTGGCCTCATGGGGTGCCTGTACCCCAGCTGTCAGGGTAATGGTGAATAAAATGACTCGTAGTACTAGGTCGGGCACCGTGTTGATATCTACCTTCTTGCTGTTTGCTCCAAACCGTGCTCCAGGACACACTCGTGCCATCACTTCCTCTATCTTCTCCCCAGAAGGCCAACTACTTGTCAAGATAGGCCGTGCACCTCGCCGCGACAACCCAGTGATGAAGTAGACATCGGAAACATCCAACTCCAATGTCTGGTCTTTCAGGCGAAATACCTGATCCTCTACATCCCAAGCATCCACTATGAAGCGCAGTAGCTCAGGTTGTGCGCGTAGGTATGAAGTGTGGAAGAATTTCTTCAAGCCACAATCTCCCAAAGCGTTCATACAGTCATCATTCTCCAATGCCATGGCGTCAACGTCATTATGCTCTTGTTCTTTCCATTCTAGAACCATTTTTGGCAAAACCTTGCAACCAAAGGTAAAATTTCAATTGTTAGATCATTAATGAAACATAAATTGAAACAAATTTTCAAATTTAACGATCCAATGTGGTGAAAAATGAGATCACGCAGTTGGCGCGACTGTTTCTAAAACAGTCGCGCCAATAGCACGACCCCTTTAGGGAAAAATCGCCATTGGCGCGGTCCCGTGCAGGAAACCCGCGCCAATGGCGCAACCCTAAAAGTTTGCAAATCCCCTTGCAGGGGGCTGAAATATGGACAAAAATCTTAAAAAATGGAATGAAAACAGAGCTAGGGATGAGGCCTCTTACCTGTTGTAGACGGCGGCTCGAATGGTTTCCTGGATCGATCGCAATCAGCAGTTGAAATTTGCACCAAAAACTCTCCAATAGTGAACTCACAAGGTAAAAAGTGAAAAGTAAATTTATTTTTTACCATTTTACTATTTATAGCATTATTTTGACCTAAAAATACATTAGAAATGATATTTTTGAGTATTTTTGGGATATTTTCATGTAGAAGTGGGTTTTATGCTGTTTTTGTATGATGACAGGGCTTGGTGCAACTCAACACAACCAAACGAGCTCTTTTTCGACTTTTTCAAGCTCGGTAAAACATGAGAAAACGTTACTTTACGGTTTGCTTTCAGCTCTTTTCCTGACCTTTTAAAGAGGAAAAGATTGCCGAGTTATCCCTCTTGGCCCGTTAAACGTTACTAAGGGGCGATCGTTTTAAGTTCTTTTATCGACCATTAAAATATAAAAGATTACCGGTTTTTGTCGTTTCAAACTCGTTAATGGTTACGAAACGACGTGGTTTTGATCGCTTTTCTACTTTTTCAGGTCGAAATCACTATTTATGAAAAGTACTCCTCGGTCGTAATG
>APFE030895258.1:182547-204855 GCA_000404065.3 Pinus taeda
TTTTTTGGACGCGATGGTTTTCGGTCCATGGTATTGGATCGATGGTTTTCTGGTCCATGGTATTGGATGTGATGGTTTTTCGGTCCATGGTATTGGATGCTTCGGCATGTATAAATATGTATTGTAACATTGAAAGGAATATAATGAAAAATCAAGTTGGTAGTCTCGGTTTTGAGATCCAGTGGGAAATCTCAGTGTATATGTGTTTTATGGGTTATGCTCTCGTATTTTTTATTTTCTTGTGATTTAGAATTCATATGCAAGTAATTTCTGTACGGGGTTAAAACCTACAGTCATCCCATGCATATTACAACCCCAACCAGACCACATCCATTCCCTCTTGGGCCCCCACTGCTTATTCTTCTTTGTCTACACCTCCTCCTTGGTCCTTTGCACCTCAGTATCATTCCCAACCAACCAGTCAGTCATTTCAACCATATGCTCTGTCACAACCTCAGTGGAATGCACCACCCCAGGGGTGGAGGCCCCATACAACAATTATCTAGCTTTATTGCCTTCACCACCTACTCAACCTCATATTTTACACCATGCTCCACCTAAATAATCCCAGATGCCTACGCAACCAAATCCAAACTCGAACAACATACATGCACAACAAATATACAATGGAGAG
Source organism: Pinus taeda (assembly GCA_000404065.3). NCBI lineage: Eukaryota > Viridiplantae > Streptophyta > Pinopsida > Pinales > Pinaceae > Pinus > Pinus taeda. Next base: position 183,182 of record APFE030895258.1, read on the forward strand.
ACATTCTATCTTGCTTATGATGTGGAGATTAAGGAAATCAACCTGAGATCTAGGAGAGTACTCCCAGACAACCAACCTATACCTCCACTTAGGGAAAGTGAGGAAGAAAGAGAGGAAAGCATGCCTAAAATAAATCCACCACCCTTTCCTGAGAGATTAACCTAACCAATCCAGCCTACCCCGGAAGAGACTGAACTTATGGGAGAATTGAAAAATCTGTGTCAAAATTCCACTTATCCAAGCTATAAAAGATGTACCTATTTACAAAAAGTTGATTAAGGATAAGTGCTTCAAACATCCAGGGAGGTGAAAAGGAGATGCCCATACCATTAATTTCATTGTACAACTGTTCGACTTAATGTTGGGGCGGGTAATTTATCCAAAGTATTTGGACCCTGGAAGCCTTGTAGTAGATGTGCATATCAATGGCACCACTGTCCCCCACACTTTGATTGATATTGGGGCTACCATTAATGTGATTACCAAGGACACCATGCTCAAGCTCAATCTCCAGGGTTCATTGAGAAAGACAACAATAGTGTTGCAACATGCAGACCACTCCACAGTGACCCCTGAGGGGATTGTGGAGGATGTGATGGTCTCTACTGACTCTTGGGAGTACCCTGCAGATTTCCTAGTTCTCCAACCTAAGGCCAAGCTTACTGGTTACCCTCTCATCCTTGGGAGGCCTTGGTTAGCCACTGCTGATGCCTACATTAGTTGCAGGGATGGAAATATGACTATAAAAAATGGGCATATGTCCAAACAGTTAGTCCTATACCCTCCTGCTCAGCCATATCTAGAACATGACTTACCTTTATGGCTGGAGGAGGAAGAAGAAGATGAAGTTTATTCAACCCAACTCTATACCTTAGGAACAACCATGGTGGGAGGACAACCAAATGAAGATGATTTGATTGAACACATACTCCAAAGTCCAACTCCCAGCACATTGTCTGTAGAAGAAGTAGTAAAGGAAACCCACAAAAACCATCTGATTGATCTATGCTTAGTTGATTCAAACCCTACCTGTGTCAAAACCATAGAATTCATCCCTGAGAGAACTTTGAAAATCAACCCATCTCGTTCTATTCACCAAGAAGAAAAGTTGTGTAACATGCTAAAGGAACATTAGGATGCCTTTGCTTGGATTTACAAAGAAATGAAGGGAGTGCACCCCTCGTTGTGTACTTAACGCATTTATATAAAAGAAGTTTGCAAACCAGCCTGACAACCCCAAAGGAGAATGAATCCAGCTCTCAAGGATATAGTCAAAGAATAACTACAAAAGCTACTAGATGCAGGATTCATTTACCCTATCTCAGACAATGAGTGGGTCTCTCCTTTGGTGTTGGTTCCAAATAAAAATGGTAAGTGGAGGATTTGAGTCAGTTACAGAGAGTTAAACAAAGCCACAAAGAAGGATCATTTCCCTCTACCTTTCATTGAACAAGTGCTAGATGGCCTGGCAGGGAAAAAGTTTTTCTCTTTCCTAGATGGGTTCAGCGGGTACAATCAAATCCATATCAGCCCGAAAGACCAGGATAAAACCACCTTCACTTGTCCTTGGGGTACTTTCACCTATAGGGTCCTTTCGTTTGGCCTATGCAATGTCCCTACCACTTTCCAGAGAGAAATCCTTAGTATCTCTTCTGAGCTAGTCCATGATGCAGTAGAGATTTATATGGATGCTTTTATACCCTATGGGTGTGATTTCCAGGAAGCTCTGACCAACTTAGGTAGGTGATGATCAAATGCATTGAAATGAACCCATCCCTTAGTCTCGACAAATGTGAGTTCTTGATGACTGCAGGGACTGTGCTAGGTCATTCAATATCCCAATAAGGACTGCAGGTGGACCTAAACAAAATAGCCATCATCTAAAGGGTCCCACCTCCACAAAAGCAGAGAGATTTTAGAAGTTTTCTAGGTTTAGCTAGATACTATCGGAAGTTTATAAAAGACTTCAACAAGCTAGCTTCTCCTTTATTTGGGTTGTTAGCCATAGACTCTGAGTTTATATGGTCAAAAAGTTGTCAAGAGGCCCTAGACACCCTGAAGGACAAGTTGACCACTACATCTATTCTCCAAGGCCCAAATTGGGCCCTTCCTTTTCATATACATGCTGATGCCTCACACAAAGCCATAGGAGAAACTCTAGCCCAGATAGATGACAAATTGCCTTATTCCATTTATTTTATCAGTAAGAATCTGTCAAAGGCCAAACTGAAATACACAGTGACCGAAAAGGAGCTCTTGACTATTGTGCATTCATTGAATGAATTTAGGAATTACATTAAAGGTTATCAAACATTTGTACATACTGACCATGCTGCAATCAAATATTTAATGACTAAACATGATGTGAATGCCCAGATTATTAGATGATTACTTTTATCATAGCAGTTTGATATAACTTTTGTTGATAAGCCTGGCAAGGAAAATGTTGTTGCAGATTTTTTGTCCAGATTAACTTTGCCTGCAGGGGAGGAAGGAATGGTTGATGATCAGTTACCGTATGAACACTTATTCGCCATTTCAGTTCTCTCTCCATGATTTTTTGACATAGAAAAGTATTTGGTGACTACATAGTTCCCACTGAATTTGTCCTCCAAAGAGAAAAACAAGATTGTAAGGAAGAGTGCCCATTCACTTGGATTGGGGGAAACCTCTTCAAACTAGGCCCTGATTAAATTCTGAGAAGATGTGCCAGGGAGGAGGAAGTCTTTGACATCCTTCTAACCTATCATGATGAGGCTTGTGGTGGTCACTTTGCAGCCAAGAGGACAACATTCAAGGTGTTACAAGATGGTTATTATTGGCCCACTCTTCATCAAGATGTGAGAAGGTATACTAGTCAGTGTGATCGATCGGTGCCAAAGAATGGAAAAGCCTACTCCAAGGGATGAAATGCCTCTGCAACCTCAAGTGACTTTCGAGCCATTTGACAAGTGGAGCATGGATTTAATTGGACCTATTGACCCTCCTTCTAAGAAAAATAAGTACATCATTATGTGCACTGACTATTTGACTAATTGGGCTGAAACCAAGGCAATCAAGGCAACATAGGAGAAGGTGGGTGAGTTCTTAAGGGAAAATGTATTTTACAAGTTTGGGTACCCTAGAGAACTAGTCACTGATCAAGACAGCCAGTTTACATCCAACATGATTGAAGATTTATTAAGCCAACACAAGATGAAGCATAAAACCTCCACTCAATATCACCCACGAGCTAATGGGCAAGTGGAGGTGACCAACAGAGCGTTGGAGGGAATTCTAACCAAAGTGGTTAGCAACAGTAGAAAATATTGAGTAGATAGATTAGTTGAGGCCACCTGGGCCTACAATACCACCTGGAAGACCACCACTAGATTCACACCCTATGAGTTGGTCTATGGGAAGAAGGCCTTGCAATCCATTGAATTTGAGTACAATACATTGAGGATGGCAGCCCAACTAGATCTAGATCTCAAGAGTGCACAAAAAGGGAGATTTCTCTAGTTGAATGGCTTAGATGAGTTCAGAATGCAGGCCCTCCTGCACACAGATGTGACACAAATATAGAGGAAGCTATGGCATGAAAAGAACATCAAGGACAAGCAATTTCAAGAAGGTGATTGGGCGTTGTTATATGATTCCAGATATAAAGACTTTAAGGGCAAGTTAAGGACTAGATGGTTAAGGCCTTATGTCATAGAGAAATTTCATGATAATGGTTTAGTGCATATTAGAACCATAGATGCAGAGGTGCTTGAGTCCCATTGTTGGGTTGAAAACCATGACGTGCTTGAGTCCCACTGTTGGGTTGAAACCCTCTTGAGGCGGTCCAATGGTGTCAAAACAAAAAAAAAAAGAGAAATAAAAAGATCTCTGGGTGAAAACCTCTCTTGAGGCGCCCAGGGAAAGCAGCTAGGATGAAAACCTCTTGGAGGCAGACTAGTTGTTTTCAATAAAAATAAAAGAAAATAAAATTAAGAAAAGAGAAAAGAAAAATTATGAAAATATTGTTTGTAGGTCAGCAGGAGGATGATTAGAGCAACAAAAGAGAACCAAAAGGGACCTTTCCAGCTCATGTTTGTATTTCTCCATTCATTATCCTTCATCATTCCATCATTCCTTCCATTTTTTCCACTCATTTGCCTTAGTTTGCAAGGGTTATATGTTTTCTACAGGATTTCCTGAAAACCGTGGCTTGGGAATCCTAAAAGAAGGAACCCTAGAGCAAGGGGATGATTTTCCCCAAAAAAAAATAAATTCTTACTTCACCATCTCATCACCATACCTCTCTCGACCATGATCACCTTTGCATTCATAAAAAAAAGTCAGTTTATTTTTTTTTTTACAGTTTTCAAGAAAAACACATACAAAAGAGGATGAATATAGAGAGCAAGGGGACAACACCTGAAGGATATTTTCCTCATGCAAAAATCCCTAAACCCCTTCTCTGCCCATTCCACTCGTCCTCAGGTTCCAGCAATAGAAAATGATTAATTTTTTTTTAGGGAGAAGCAGCTACAAGACATCTTGAAGGAAATCTTGTAGCAGCCTATCCCACAAAATAGAAATCATAGGTTGCAGTCAATTTCAAGCATGGAAGATCTAAAGGTAGAAGAGGCTCCTCCAGAGCCTAGTAGTAGCATCAGCATCATCATCATCAACACCAAGTATCTGCACATCAATGAAAATCATCAATGGATAATGAAAAAAAGGAGATAAGCACATGCAACCAACACACAACAAATAATTAATTTATTCAACAAACTGAATCAAGGCATCATTACCACAGGTAAGTATCTCGCTTCCACTCTCTCATTAGAATAATGTGATCAAAAGATGTAAAAGTTGTGAAAGAGTTGGTTTATAAGAGAAAGGTGGTCAGCTAACTTGGCCACCTTCGTTCAGTAAACGAGGAGAACTAAGTTAGTCCTCACACATGTGGCAATATTTACGTCAAGGAAAATAAGGATGAGGTCAAAAGTAGTTAAGCTACGAATGGTCGAAGTGGGAGTTGATTACGAGGTGAGGAGAATGATGATGTGGTAGTGGGACCAACGGTCCAAAAATAAATATTCGTAACTCAGTTTCCAGCACACCACCTCACTCAAATAACCCATATGAGGAAATAAAAGTTGATCCCCATGCATAGAATCATTCACATTCTTGAGGCTCACACTAGCAAAGTCACTCTCGACCCTCAAGCTGTCTACATGAAAGGCAAATTTCATTTTTTTCTTGTGCAGGACCACCTATAGGATAGAATCTAGCACCTACAAGATTGGCAGTGAGCAGCTTCAGAAGGGAAAAATGGAGGGTGGCTTCATCAAGCAGTGTTTAGGAGGTAGGCTCTACATTTCCCCACATTTTTCCAAGTGAACAGAACATAAAAAATATTCTAGTTTATTGAAAGTGATTGTAGCATAAGGGAATTGTATATACATAATTTTCATTTACATTTCCTCCATTAAAATTTGCATAAGACATATACACTCCTTCATCCATCAAGAAAAATGACAGGGGGGTTTCATAAAAGGGCACCCATCAACATAGTGAGGATTCATCAGCACCCTCCTGTGCTAGAGATATTCACAAGGCACAATTGGACGTTTCTTTGAGAAATTTAGGGTTTGATGACAAAGTAGCCAGAGATTTTTCTCTCTCCCTCATTCCACTGAGTAGGACCCATGCCACTGTTGTGGTGAGAGGCCTCTCCATAGAGCTCACCCCTAAAATCATAGGCAGAATTACCACACTTCCCTTAGGAGTGCCTTGGAGAAAGGAGGACAAGGGAAATAACCAAACTGTAAAGAAGAAATTCTTTTTAGAAGGAGAGGAGGCCATGGAAGACAAAAATGGAGTGAGAAGAGCAAGCCTACCCTATCCTTGGAATGAAATTAGATACCACCTTATAAAGTATATCTCATGTGAAGGTAGGTATAGTGTGGTATATGGATACCACTTTAGGATTCTTGAAGAATTGAGGTTTGGAGCAGACACACCTCCTCAAAACAAACTCAACATACCCTACTTCCTCCTTCAATCAGTGATAGTTATGAGCATGAAGGTGCAGGAAGGAAACCACCAACAACTAGCCCATCATGGTTTAATTAGACCTATCATAGAAGATGCCCTCCAAAACCTCAGAATTCCTATCACATGGGAAATTTTCAGAGACATGTAGACAGAGGAGGATATAAAAGCCCTTGAATATGACAAGATTCCTACTACCAGTGAAAGGGATGAAGAAGAAACAGAGAAGTATGAAGAGGAAATATATAAGGAAGAAGAGGAAGAAAAAGAGAAGTAAAGTGGTGAAGAAACAAAAGAAGATGAAAAAGAGGAAACTGATGAACGGAGTGAGGAACTAGAGGGAGAAGAAGAGGAGAAAGATAAAGATGATAGGGGAAATGGAAAATAGGAGGAAGAAGACAAGGAGAAATAACCTAGTGTATCTCCAGAACCCACTGAGAAAGAGGCAACAACTACCCTCACTGCCCTTAGTACCCCTATCAAACAAAAAGGCAAAAGACAGAGACAAACTCCATTGTACTTTAGGACAAGAAGAAGTACAAGGATAAGGTAGGGAAAACCTCAAAATCCCACCAAGGTTCCTATTCTTATTGAAGACTCACCTAAACAGTAGGAGAAGATGACCCCTCTTATGAAAACTCAATGAGAATGATCCTCAGGAAAAGCCTCCCCCAAGTCTCCTATCACTTGTAGGCCTATGACTAGATCTGTTTCATCCAAAGGAAAAGGCATCCTATAGGATACACAGAAGGACCTACAGGAAGCAGAGGCAATCCTACAGGAAACTCTGTTAAACCTATAGGACACTCAGAAATTGGATAAAGAAGGGAGTGTGTAGCAAGAAACAAAGAAAGAGGACCCAGAGCTAAGGGAACCTAGTCCTCAACCTAACCTTGACTTCTACTACAGGTTTATTGAAGGAGGTAGGGTCATTCCACAAAAATTTTCCATCCCATTATTCTTTGAACTTGAGAAAGAAAGAGCAAGAACACATAGATGGATGCATATTGCCAAGTCCAAGGGAGTGGAGGACATTGGTCACATGGAGGAAAAGCTTAAAGAGATGGGCAGAGAATTGAGTAGCCTGAGGGATAGAGAGGCAATGATGAAAGCTTAATTGGAGGAAAAAAATGCATGGTTAAAAGGACAACTACAAGAAAGAGAGAATCAATTGGCATCCATGGCCAGTCTATCCTTTGAGGCAATCCAGTGCAGGATGCCAGCTAAGTCCTATGCATTATACCTTAAGGAACAGTGGTTGCAGTTCCAAATCAAGACCCTAGCACAGAGAGGCACTATGCCCTTCCAGGGTTATAGACATTTCATTGATCTTTGTGATAAAAGCACATTGGAGGATAGGGTTTAACTATTTGAGTTCTATCTACATAGCCTAGTCTTGACAGATATGAATGTATGGGACCTTAATGAAAAACTAGGGGATTTACAGTTGATGGCTTTGGCATCATGGATGAACCATGAGGAAGCAAAGGCTATTGAAATGAAGAAAATAATGGCAAGGGAAGAAACAAAGCCTCTCATGATTAGAGATGAGTAGTCAAATCCAATGGCTTTCATCGGCACACATAACTTAATTGCAAATGACCCTCAACTTGCACCCAGGTATCTTGCTGCCCAAGAGAAAGCAATTACACATTTTGCGGATATGTTCAGGATGTTAGGGGATGACAGCATGCAAGCTTGCCAAAGGAGATGGAATACTTTTCCCTACAATTTGAAAATCAGAGAGTACGATTCTCCTCAAAGAGTTAGAGAAGCAGTGAATAGGACACCCATGTACAAGAAAACCCTCCAAATACTCAAAGTCAATTGGAATGGCTTGAGACTCAGTCCACCACTGCTCTTAGGGATGTTAGAAGGAAGGAAGGAAGAGGAAGAAAGAAAGTAGTGGGAGGAGATAGAAAGGAAGGAAATATTCTATTCATAGGAAGAGGAAACTACAACAGAAGCTTGGGATGTCAGGGAGGCCACTAGAGCTATGAAAGACATGGATATTGATTGAGTTGCTCAGAGGATGAGCAACACTTTCAATAGGGGGTGATGATGAGCCTCATCATTGGGTAACTATATGGACCTTAATTCACTTCCTAGCTTAGTCAAATAAACTCTTCTCACAAGTTATTACATATTTTGATTGTATTTTATTTAATGAGATGAGTCAAAGTGAGATATTATGCCTAGTGGACTAATGTGAATTGAATGCAGTTTTGTGAGAGAAAATCATGGATTTTTGGCTAATTAAGGGTTGGAACTCAAATGAGAAAAGGAGGAGAGATTGTAGGAGGTATATCCTTCTCATTTACTCCTCCCTCATTCGAATATTCCTCCATCAATCACACTAACTCGGAGTCCAAGCAACCAAGTCATGGAGATCAAAAGGCAGCCGAGCAAGTGACAGTCAAAGAGCTAGTTTATCTTGAGTTTGGGAGCCAAGCCTCCCTAGATTTAAGGAAGACATTGGAGACTTCAGTTGTATAAATAAAGAGGCCTAGAGCCTCATTAGGATTCAAATCTTTGCTGTAAAAACACTAGTCATTTTCAAGTTCAAGACTTGTGGAAGACATTGCTATGTAATTTTCTGTTTTGATAATGAGAATGAGCATTTGCTTGATCCAGCACTGAGTTGACTCAAAGGGATGAAGCTCTTGGGTTAGGGCCCAACCCTAGCATCAAAGGCTCCTCTTCTTGTATTTGTATGCTTATATTTATTTCATAGATTAATTATTGAATTTTCCTTAGAATTATTTCATTGCAAGTAGCGTAGATCTGATTAGTTTGCTTATTAGTTTTATTCCATTTATGCTTTACCTTAGTAGTAGTTTAGAAGAGATAAAAGATCAAAAAGCTATCAATAGGTAGTTTTGGCCTCACTCCTTCCTTCAGGGATCATGGTTTGAGGAAATATCTCCTATGCAACCCCAAAAAAACAAAATTCTAGTTCCTCAAGGAATTTAGGGTTTTTTGTACTTAGGCCAATGTTTGACTAGTTTGCAAGAGTGGGATTTTTCTATCATTTCTTCTATCTTCAGTCTTACATTATATCTCATCCATGTTCCATCTTATTCTTCAAGTTGTCCTCATGCATGAAGTAGGTAGTTAGATCATGAAATTATGTTTTCCTAGATCATTGAAATTCTTCTTGTTTACATGATTTTTGGGTAAATGTCAATGTTTGATGCATCACAGGTGTTTCAGAAGTACAGAGAGATTTCATAGTCAGCAACCTCATTCCAACTTCATCCATCCATGATCATTCTTTAATTTCACTAAAACCATCACCAATTTCATCATCTCACAAGGAAACTTCTCCAAGCCTTTTGAGCAAATCCAACCATCTCCCAACCTTGGTTTTGAGTTTTGAAGTGGTCCTAGGCACTCCCTTGCCTCATTCCATCCACCAACCACCTTCCCTAAACCTTCCATCTCCTTCATCACCCATCATTTTTCTCTCAGTTGTATCCTGTAGAAATACAAGGGGGTCCTGTAGGTTTTTAGGACATCCTGTAGAACGCATTAGGACATCTTGTAGGTTTTCCTGTAGTGGCCTATTTTGAGGTTGAATTGAGGGAAAATCCTATAGGAAGCTACAAAAGGTCACCTACTGGTCTCCCCAACCTTATAACCATTCACCAGCATCCCTAAGCCACCTGCCACATCACCAAAAGAGATTAGCTTGCACACTTTCACATAAAAAAGGACAAAAAGAAAAATTGATTTGTTTTGGTCATGTACATGTGCAGTAGTAGAATGTTTGATGTATTGAATTTGCATGCTTAGGAAAGTAGGATTGAATACATGTTTAACTTAGCATTCCTTTGAAGCATAGCCTCATAGCAGTTATTAGAAAATGGTGTGTTTTTAGCATTTGATTTTAGTCTTTTTCCTTACTGCAGTAGACAAGCTTTCTCTTAGAGTAGATTTCTCTTTCCCTCATTAGTAATCAAGCTTCTTCTGAATTCATAGAAGTCTATATTGAAAAACCCTAGTGGTCTATCACTAGATGATCATTGACAGAGAGGAGACCCATCACTTTTACTTGTGTATACGACACTATCACCTCCAAGTTTGTACGAACCCCGGGTTGACTAAGTAAAGTTGGTAGCCCCAAGAGTTGCAACATTCTTGCTGCAATACTGGTGCTCATCAATATTCATCCTCGGCGGTGCTCAAAGCAACTGATTTTTGCTTCATACTCATCCATGATATAGAAGCAAAACCTAGTGAGAAACAAAATCCTGATGTACTTTTACGATCCACCACATTGCCAGCCCATTCAACATCAGAATGACCATGGAGCCTCAAATTCTCAAAAATGTATCTCAGTCCATAAGTGATTGTGCCCCTGAGATATCTCAAGACATTCTTGGAAACATTCCAATGTATGTGATAAGGCTTGACCATAAATTGACTTAATGAATTCAAACAAAGAATATGTCTAGACGAGATTTCACCAAGAACATTAGGGCCCCCACGAGTTGACTATACTTAGAGTGATTTCCAAAATTGGGCCTAACAACACTTCCACATAACTTATTGAATTTAAGTTCCATTGGAGTAGTCACAGACTTACAATCCAACATCCCAAAATTTTCAAGTAGATTCACAATGTATTTTCCTTGGGAAAGGAAAATATCACCTGACTTTTTCCAGACCTCCAAGCCTAGGAAGTAGTGCATCAATCCTAGGTCCTTCATCTCGAATTCATAATCCAACTCCCTCTTGCATTGATAAATAAGAGGGTTTGCACTAATCAGAAAGAGATCATCCACATAAAGTACCAAGATGAGAGGTCTATCATTTTCAACCTTGCAATAAAGTTTCAGATCAATTTCACTTCTTGTAAAACCCAACTTCATCAGATAGTTGTTGATCCTCTCATACCAAGCTCGGGGAGCTTGATTCAACCCATAGAAGGCTTTATTCAACCTGCATACATGTGTCTTTCGATCTAGAACTTCGAACCCCTCGGGTTGTTCTACATAGAATTCCTCCTTAAGGGAACCATGCAAGAAGGCGGTCTTGACATCCATTTGATGTAAATTCCATACTTGAGAGGAAACAAGGGAAATGATCGAACAAATCATGGTATATCAGGAAACTGGTGCAAATATCTCATCATAGTCCACACCTTCCTTTTGAGAGAAGCCTTCAACAACAAACCTGACCTTGAACTTTTCAGTACTTTCATAAGCTCCATGCTTGATCTTGTAGAGCCATTTTGAGAACAACAGATTTATCCTTGGGTCTAGGGACCACTTCCCAGACATCATTCTTCATAATCAACTCATACTCTTTGTTCATAACATCCTTCCAATCTTGGTGCTTCACATCTTCTTCAAATGTGCAAGGCTCAGTTTGAACAATGGTACTCATGGCAGCTAGGTACCCTTGGTACCTATTCGACTTCTTACTTTCACAAAATGTCCCCCTTGGTGCAATATGTCTCTTGACATCTTCGAGAGTATCCCTAAGACATGAGGGTATCCTTTTTGAGGAGGAGGGCTCATGGGGAGGTGGATCAATGAGATCCATCAGTCGTTCAACATCGAGCATCGACTCATCCCCTGGTTCTGCCCGCTTTCCTGTATCTTGTTCTTTGTCCTTCCTTCAAATATGAAGGTTCCTAATCTTCCCAAGGGAAGTATATTCACTGAAGGTGACATCATGACTTATTTCCACTTCTATTTGTTCAGGGACATAGATTCTATATGCCTTTGAAGTTTCACTGTAGCCCACAAATGTTATTTTCTTCCCAGATGCATCCAATTTCCTTCTCTTTTCTTTCAGTACATGAAAATATACGGGGATACAAAAAATTATAAAATGAGAAACATTAGGTTTCTTACCGGTGAAAACTTCTTCGATATTTTTGGATTCCAATGCTTGATGAGGGCATCTATTTTGAACATACACTGAATTGCTGGCAGCTTCTCCCCATAGGAACTTTAGAAGGCTTTGATCATGAAGCATGGCACGCGTGACTTCTATAACAGAACGATTATTTCTTTCCATAACTCCATTTTTATGAGTATATGTGGTAGTAGTCTCCCTCTTAATGCTAGCTTCTATACAATAGTCATTGAACTCATTTGATTCATATTCGATTCCATTATCAGTCCTCAATATTTTGATCCTCTTCCCTATTTGATTTTCGACCAAGGCTTTGAAAGAGCGGAACCATGTGAACACTTCATCCTTCTTCTTCAAGAAATAAATCCAAGTTTTGCGAGAAAAATCATCGACAAAGATAACATAATATAAATATCCTCCCAAAGATGTCATGGGAAACATACCAGATAGATTAGAATGAAATAATTTGCAAAATATCGGTAGTCTTGCTATCACTCGAGGGGAATGGTCCCCTTGTATGTTTTACTTCGGAACATCACTAGAAAACACCTTAATGTTCTACTTTAAATTCAAGCATACTTGTCACCATCCTCCTTGCATCAGGTAGGGATTTATAATGAAGATGAGAACACCTTCGATTCCATAATTTAGATTGAAGAGATGTGTCGCAAGACATAGCTCCCAATGGACTTCCTCGAACTTGATATAGGCTATCAACCCTGAACACATGAGTAAACTATTTTTTTTAATTTATTTTCCAAACACGTACCTTTCCATCAATGAATGCCACCTTGAATCCTTTGTCCTCCATCGCCGAGATAGATACTAGGTTCTTCTTTAGATCAACTACATATAGTACTTCTTGTAGATGAATGGAATTGCCTTCATTTAATTGAAGAGTAACATTCCCAACTCCTTTCATGGGATAGGTGGCATTGTCTCCAAGAATGATTTCCAAATTTGTACCCTTTTCTATCAGATTTGAAAGAGCTTCCATATACCTAGTGAAGTTCCTTTAGGTACCACTATCAATCAACCAATTTCCCAAGCTATTTGGAGGGGAGGCAGTAGAGAGGGCAGATATAAGATACAATTATTTTTTCTTGTTATCTACAACATTAGATTCATCATACCTGGAGTTTCTTGATCTTTTGGGAGGTCGACCATGTCCATGTTGAGTAGAGGGAGAATTCATTTTTCCTTTGTTTTTGAACCTGTCATTCCTTTTATTGTTGTTTCCCATGAAATTGTTTCGGTTTCTATTGTCATCATCCCGAGTTGTATCCCTTCTATTAGGAAAATCTCTAACATCGTGGACAAACCTGTTACAAATGAAGCATCTACCCTTTCTTCCATATTTGAATCATGGTCTTCCTTGACATTGCTTCTTTGAACCTGCGTTGTTCTTATTTTTAGCATGAGTGGAGAATGGATTAGGATCATTCCTATTTGTAGGCATGTCTCTCTCTATCATCCTTGTTTCTTCTTGAGTACATCTAGTCAACAATTCATCAAAACATGGAATCCAGTCATTGTTGAGGATAGCAATGTTGAAAACATCCCATTCATGAGGGAGACCTCCAAGGGCAATGAGAGTGAGCTCTCGATCAGAAATAACTTCTCCAATTGATAGAATATCATTTTTTATTTTGGTGATCCTCATGAAGTAGGATTGGAAATCTTCTCCTCTTCCATTCTTTATGTCCTTCAACTTGTTCTGGAGAAATATGACTTGGTTTGCATTACTAGCTTTAAACATGCTAACCAACTTGTCATACATCTCCTTAGATGTGCGGAAATCTGAGATGTAAGCAACTAAATGCTTATGAATAGAATCCCTGATGATCTTCTTAGCTTTGACTTCACCTTTCTTGTACTTTGTCTTAGTGGCATCCGGTGAATTTGAAAAAGGTTCAACAATATTTCCCTGTACATAGTCCATAGCATCATGCTCTTCCAAAGTGAAGTCAAGAGACATCTCCCATGCATGATAATCAAACTTAACATTGAGCTTGTTATCGAATTTGAAGTAAGATGAGGAGGTCATTGAATCTTGTCCTTGTCCAACAAATCTCAGTGATTGCTTTTCTCGCTCTTGCTTGGGCTTTGTCTTCACCTCAGCTCTAATACCATGTTAATTTTAGATAACAATGGTATGTTCTATGCTTTAGAGAAATTTACTTCAATTTTTCTTATAAGCCCAATCTCAAATTCTAGATTATCAATCACAAACATTGATAGTAAATGAAGATAAAACATAAACAATAAGCATAAGACAAGCCAAGACAAGAGGACACAATATTTGGCGGATACCAAGGAAAAACCCCAATGTGGGGAAAACCCTTTGATCAAGTCTTCTTATTATTCTTCAAAAGTTCAACAGAGAGAGAGAGAGTAAAATATGAAAAATTTACTTGCCCAATCACTGTAGACAGTCTAGTCAAACTATCGTCAACAAGATGCCCTAACCAGAAAGTCAATGTTGTTCAAAACAACAAAAAAGGTCCTCCAAATGAGATTAGACAAACCCAGTTAACTCGGCCTCCAAAGATAGTCCGAATTAGCCCAAAACAGTCCTAAAATTCTCGATCATACTCGGTCAACGTAGGTCAAACTGATCTAAACTTCCCGATTTTCGTTCCAAGAGATGTGGCCTCAAGAGATCATATTTTTTTCCTAAAAATCACAGTCAAAGGAGGTGTTTTTGACCCTTGGTCAACACTGGTCAACGCCCTTGTAATTTTCCCAAAACAGATCTGAAATTTTCGGCCTACGTTTTCAGTCAACCCAAGTCAATGCCTAGAGAAGAAGATGCTCCTTTTTGATGTACAAACCAATTGGAAGAAGATAGGGAAAGGTGTGCATTGAGGTGTGTCCAAATGAGGAAAATGACTCTTCTACTTATACACAACGTTGAGGGTGAAGAGACACATTTGTTGGGCTTCATGAGCCTACATTAGACTTTTGGCAAACCTTGATAATTTGTCCGTAGAAGAAATAAATTCATAATTCCATTTTTACTTGTCAAAATGATATGATCTTTAGATCAAACTTGCACCTCTCGAAAGAGGAATTCAATAAAAATATCATCTTCATCATATGTGCAACTGTATTTACAAAATCATCTCTAAAGTGATTGCTCAAATAATTAAGCCCATTCTATCAAAGTATATATCTAATGAGAAATTCATATTTCTTGATGGGAGACAAATATATGAGGCTACAGGGGTAGCTCAAGAAGGTATCCACAACATAAAAATAAAAAATCTCAAAGGGGTCATCATCAAGCTTGATTTTTCAAAGGCTTATGATCAAGTAAATTGGATCTTTATCCATCTCATTCTTACCCATGTAGGTTTTGAGGTTCCTTCCATAAATTGGGTTATCAACTATATAATGTCAATGTCTTTTGTATTACTTATAAATGGAACAACATCCCATTTTTCGGAGTAGAGAGGGGACTTCAACAAGGCTTCCCTTTGTCACCCCTTCTCTTCCTTCTTGTCGTTGAAGGTCAAAGAAGAATGTTGACAGTTGTTAGTGTGAAATTTCTTGGAAGGTGTACCAAAAATACTTCACTTAAGTCACTAAGTGACACATGACCCTAACAACAATTTGTGGCTGCTTACACTTCAGATATGTAATAAAACTTGAAAAACCTTGCAACAAAACAACATATACAATCCAAAAAAACAAACAACAATATATATATATATATATATATATCCAATACAATAACCCAAATGGAAATAATTTTAAAATGAATAAATCTTTTATTGATAACACCTGGTGAAGGATATCTAGAAAAAGGGTCAGCAAATCCCCCTCTGTGGGATGGGTCCTTTGATTTCCTTGATGCTTCAATAATCGATTCTCTCTCTCAATGTGTGAAAAACCCAAAACAATGTGGAGAACTCAAATGGGAGCTCAAGTGAAAAGAGACGATAATGGTGACGATGATAATGATCATGATGAAGAATGAATGGAAAACCCTCCTATTTATAACAAAGTATTGATTTAATCTTGAAAATGGAGAATAATAAAATGATATTGACCAAATCAATATCTAAACGTTAGGAATAGTTTATTATATTTTTTGTAGAGGGAAAAGATATTCAAAATGTTCAAATATCCTTATTTAGAAATAATTAACAAATAAAATGATTTATTAATTATTTCGCGAGTATTAAGAATGGTTGTAGAATTGAGACTTCTGTGATCTGTCATAGTTATAAGAAGAGCTTCTGCGTAAATCACATAAAAAATATCTTTGTCGACGCGTTTCGAACCAACTAGTGTGGTTCATCGTCAGGACAAGTTGAAGAAACAGATCTGGCCAAGCAAGTGGGCAGATCTGTTTCTTCAACTTGTCCTGACGATGAACCACACTAGTTGGTTCGAAACGCGTCGACAAAGATATTTTTTATGTGATTTACGCAGAAGCTCTTCTTATAATTAAGAATGGTGTGAAATTGAAATAATTATTAAATAGCGATTTAACAATTTTTCCAATAATAGAAATAAGGAATAATAAATAAATAACGATTTATTTAATTATTCCTATGAGATTTAGTCAAATGTGACAAGGAATAGTATCAAACAATGATTTAATAATTATTCCTAGAGAAAATTAAATAAATAATGATTTATTCAATTATACTCATGGGGTTATTTTATTTAAATAAGAAAATAATTTAATAAAAATGGTTTACTAAATTATTTCCCATGGTGAAAGTGATTTTACTATGGTAAAATTAATACTATATGGTGTATTTCGATCCACCTAGTTAGAAATGGCTAGGTGATCATTTTTTGGTGTTAACAGTTTGCTGCCCAACATATGAGTGTTAGGAGAAAATCGTATGATCGAAATACATAGTAAGTTGCACTTCCATGAGACATCAAAGGGGAGTCAGAGAGAGAGAGAGAGATCGCTGAAGAAATGCAAGGACAAACAAAGATGGAGGGGGCGAGACTTACTAAATTGATAGAAGTCTCCTTTTATGTTGGAGTACATGATTTCAAATGAGGTAAGGCAGGCCTACCCATACCTGCCGAGATAATTACATACAAAGAACAATAATGAGCCCAACAATGTGGGATTGAGATACAAAGTACATGATACATGATATGCTGACATCAATGGGCCATAAAATAATACAATGAATCACATATACATAATGCGCTTGGAAAGACATAGGACATGACTGGATACAATAACATATGAGTACATGAGACTTAATTCCCCTTAAGATGACATGGTGAGGTGGGGATCATAACCAAAGAGTCCCTATTGAAAAGGAAAAGGGATCTGAAGATCTAAATGGATCTATTGAAGGAGACATGCATGTTGTCGGCGTTGCAAGCAGCAGAAATTGAACCCATCCCATCTGTAGAACTACATCATGAGGTCTGGAACATCTCACACACACCCGAGAATCACTGGGACAATTGTCTGGATCACTAAATCATCAAGTGTACAATTCTCTAGCATGCGGTAATGATTTGGCATCGATAAATTTAGAAACAACCAAGTCAAAGGGAAATGATGATTCTCTTTTCTTGATCTAAGACACTGAACAAAGATGAAGGCTGGAACCTAGGTACACTGTGTGCTAGACCACACTTCTGGAATAAATGTGCTAAATTCGATAGAAGGGGGCCTGCCAGAGTTAAGGCAATGAGGAATCCTTACCAAAGGCATGAGGTATCATAGTAGAGTGGCTGATGGACTGACACCAGGGATGATGATGAAAGGAAACATGATGAGTGATGGACTGATGACTTCCCTTGTTAGAGAATGATATGCATGGTTGAACTAGTAGCGACTGACTCGATTCCAAAGAAGAGGGATTTTAAAATATGGAGTAGTATAGTTGGAGGCCAAACATGAACATGATGGGATGGATGTGAAACAAATATGTATGGAACAATGTAACTATACTCAATGGGACTCAAAACAGACCCATAGATGCAAGGGTGACTCATCTCGGATGCTCTGAATAAAGGTGACGCGATGATGCTACCACATGGGGGATGCCTGGAGAGGACCATAAAAACATCAGTAAATGATGGTTACTCATGAAAAAAATCAACATGTGATTCAACCAACGCGTGGGTAAAGCGGTACCCGAGTATAGATTGCTGAAATAAAGAGATTTGATTTTAATAGGTGACAAAGTGGAAAAAATGGTTTCCTGGTGAAGTGTAAAATTACCAAAAACAAAGGGAGACCCATTATAGAGCTCGGTGAGAGCTTTCCAACGGTGTTGACGGTTCATTGAATGTGTTGTTACCTTCTGAAAAGAGAGTTCTAGTTGTACAAAGAGGGCAAAAGAACAGAGATGTTTGGAGCTAGCCTCCAAGCCATATGTTATCCATGATAACCCCTATAAATAATTTTTAGTTTGATTAATCCTTTGCATCTATTTGCTACTTTTCTGAAAGAGGTTTTTGTGCTTTGCAAATTAGAGATTAAAGGAGGAAGAACAGGCCCAGTTTAATTTTTTTTGGAAAAATTTCCATATTATCTTAAAACCATTTCTTTCACAAACCCCATTTTTCCTTTGTTTTTTAAACTCTAGCCGTAGTGACCCATTTTTAACTCTAGCCAAAATACCTTTGTATATCCAACTCTGGTCATGTTTCCCATTCTCCTTTGAAATGATTTAAAACATTCAGAAATCATGCCGAAATCCCTTTTAAGTTTCGAGACCCACAAACCATAATCAATATTGGCCCCTTCCCTTTTTGTGATAAATATCTGCCCGTCTCCATTTTTAAATTTTGCAATTGTGATATCACATATCACAAAGTTCCCCGCCGATTTCCATATCCAAGTCTCGTCACCACTCCTTCTCGCCGATCGCGATAAAATACCTCCTCTTCCGATATCACATATTGCAAATCTCTCTGCTGATATCACATATCACAAGTTCCCCGCCGATTACCATATCGGAAGTCCCTCTTCAACCTCGATGATTGAGATATTTCCTTTGCTTGCCGATTGCGATAATCCCTTCCCCCACCGATTGCGATATCACAATCGGGGATCACACAAGTCAAAGTCCCTCCTCTGTCAAAGTCCCTTCCAACTTGCGATTGCGATGTGCGAGAACCCTCACGGATGCGCTATTTTATGTATCATTCTTTATTGAAGTTTCACGTCCGTATAATTGGAAAGCACTATGAAATATGGTAAAAAGGAATTCTCTTGTATTGCGATTGTGATACCCACGGGCTCGGATCAATGACCCAGATTGAATCGGCCCAGATCAATGACCCAAATCATTGAACATTAAAACGACTATTTCGCTTTTTCTCAGTGGGACGGCGAGGGTATTTTTCGGCGTATATCCAACAACACGGTCATCAAAAATAATACAGAGCAAATGAAGACATGGAAGCTTGGGAGGACTTGATGATCCAACATGGTGCTCCATGAAGAGGGAAGACAAAGTACCACCTAGGCATCCTCTGCTTTTGTACTGTGGCATTAAACTGATAGTTGACTGCTCTCGTTTTTTAAGAACGAACAATCGGAGTAGTAAAGGCAGAAGTGAAGGGAATCAGATGAAAGACACGGGTGGCCAGATCATGGGAAAGCAACAAACTGAGCAAAGACAATCCCAGGGATGGGAATGGTGAGATTTTGTTGGCGTTTCCATCTAATTGTTGACCTATTTTGTAATCACGTAATGTGTCAACCATTTAATTAAGCAATTAACATTTTGAAGTGATTTTTGGGCCAGAGAGCCATCCCAAGCCTAGACAGCTAGTCAATATGACATCTGAGGCTCGGTTGAAGATATTTTGTTGTAATTATTGTTCAATGCTCCCATCTCTAGGTAAATATTAGGAAGCAACACTTCACACAGGTTCAGAATCCTAAAGAAAGAACTACACGTTATTTTCAAGACTATATGACTTTATGATATGCATCTTTCAGAATATTAAGGAAATGGTGGTGACTCCTCCTTCGAGTACTACAGTATGTTATCCCTCTATTAAATTCCATTATGCTCATGTTTCCTCTATGAATTCATGTAATCGTAGCTCCTAAAAATGTTTCACACATTCTTACAGATTCATTTGTATTGACTTGTTAATGCATGTGCCTGTATAGATCTTTGATCTTATATCTTTAAAATTGTGCTCCATTAATCATCGCAACCATCCTCTGTCATCCATTATGTGTATCTTTAACCTAGATAAGTGTAGAATTTTGGAGGCTTCAATATCTATGCGATTAGTGTAGAATTCTTGACATTTTAGGCTTTATGTGATGAGTTACTCTATTTCCTTATCCTCTCTCATTTCTCTACCAAATCTTATTAAACTATAGGTCCTTGAACTACTCGGCCTCCACTAATTTATCCATATATTTCTGTGAGTTGTATATGCGAAGAAGTACCTGAAATACATGGCTTACGCCTTTAGATGAATGAACTAACCCATGTTGTTTATATATATATATATATATATATACAAAATATATTTGATGTCTCCAACTTCTTGAGAATAATATGAGACACACAAAATCTAGATGTTCCAGGCACTGGTCTTGTAAGCAATCCGAGGTTGTCTCTGGAAGCGACAACATCTTCTGGTGCCATTGCCAAGGAATGTATTGAAGGATTTTTCTCCTGAGATATGACAAGTTAAGAACTCTTTGTGTAGGTGAGAAAAGATGTTATGATTGCATCCTCATCACCTTGGCAACTCCACAGATACCTCTCAGCAAAAAACCCCATCTGTATCTAACCTAGAGAAATAATTTTTTAGGAGATTTTGGAAGGAGAAAACTCCTACTACCTATGCCAACGTCTCATCATTCTTTGAAGCCTCCTCATCCATCTCCCAACGCACTATCATTCACTGCTCAAAATATACTCCTAAGATCCTTACATACCATGCTCTCAATCTAGCCACTCCAACCACTGTGGTTTTGGCCCAAGTTCCTTTGGAAAATCTCAACCCACCTCCATTAATTCATATGGATGTTCTGGGTTTCTTACTGAATAAAATCATTAATATTTTGAAGTTATTTTTGGGCCAGAGATCCATCCCAAGCCTAGACAGCGAGTCAATATGACATTTGAGGCTCGGTTGAAGATATTTTGTTGTAATTATTGTTCAATGCTCCCCTCTCCAGATAAATATTGGGAAGCAACACTTCACACAGGTTCAGAATCCGACAGAAATAACTACATGTTATTTTCAAGATTGTATGACTTTATGATATGCATATTTCAGAATATTAAGGAAATGGTGGTGATTCCTCCTTCGAGTACTACAATATGTTATCCCTCTGTTAAATTCCATTATGTTCATGTTTCCTCTCTAAATTCATGTAATCGTAGCTACTAGAAATGTTTCACACGTTATTATAGATTCATTTGTATTGACTCGTTAATACATGTGCCTATATAGATCTTTGATATTATATCTTTAAAATTGTGCTCCATTAAACCCATCCTCTGTCATCCATTATCTGTATCTTTAACTTAGATAAGTGTAGAATTTTGGAGGCTTCAATCTCTATGCGATTAGTGTAGAATTATTGACGTTTCAAGCTCTATGTGATGAATAACTCTATTTACTTATCCTCTCTCATTTCTCTGCCAAATCTTATTAAACTATAGGTCCTTAAACTACTCGGCCCTCCACTAGTTTATCCATATATTTATGTGAGTTGTATATGTGAAGAAGTACCAAAAATACATGGCTTACGCCTTTAGATTAATGAACCAACCCATGTTGTTTATTAGATATATATA